>JBAMAX010001424.1:0-261244 GCA_037043745.1 Chymomyza amoena | reverse complement strand
AATTTCAAAATTAATAAAAGCAAAAAAAGAGCATCGTAGATCTTCAAAATATAAAATATATGTAAAATTTTTGAATAATATTTTTATTTATTTATAAGAAGGAAAATCTCGAATAAATTCTAAATATATTTAAATTACTTTTTATTTATAACAAGAAAAATCTGATATAAATTTAAAATATATAAAAATTATTTGTTAGCCAGGTTTTTATTTTTAAATTATAGTCGTCAAATTCAAAACTAATTTTTATTGAATTTAATATTATATAATAAATATAATATACACACAAAATGATGCACTCAATATTTCCCCTCGTACCCTTAGTACGAAAATTTTTCTGTTTTTATTTTTTGTAGAATTTCTCATTTATCATAAAAACCATCAATTTGTTAACATTTAGTTATTTTCTGCTACTTTTTCTTTATTAAATTTCAACAAAAACTTTTTTGTTTAGTTAGCCAACTCCGTACACAAAGCTTTATATTAGATTTCAGTCGTACATGATTGATTGTGATTGAAGTTCCCCATAGATCTTCTTTGAAGCAACTCTCTGACATGGCCACAATAGTTACTTTATCATTTTTCATACTACCCACTGACTTCAGCAATGTAGTTGCTGGGCAGGATTTTGATGTTGTTTCTGTAAATGGAGCGGCAAGTACTTTGCCGAAAATCCATAGACAACTTGTAGATGTTAGAAAAATGGCTATAATGTCAGCAAGGCAGCCGCAGAGCGATTTATGTTTTGGCCGCTTTTATAGCCAACAGTTGTGGCTAAAATGCTGCGTCTTTAAGCTCCAGAGCACTTGGTTTGATTTCTCATTCGGAAGTCAGTGGCAACAGTAGAAACAGAGGCCACACGTAGATGGAACTATGCCAGCGGCATTTTACTTATGAGTGTCATGTGTCGCAAATCTGTGCAACAGCCAGAAGATACATTGGCATCCTACGGATACACACATACAGTTGGCTGGCTGGTTGGCTATTTTCGAGTATTTTTGGCTCTAACGCCCACACACAGTGTACATAGCGGCAGTGGGCGGCGGGTTTTTGTGGGATGTGGCTGGGATTCACTGGGACTGTCCTACAACGCTCAATGCATGTCAATTTACGGTTTCAACTTTGAGAGAGAGACCAGAGTTTCAGCCTCCGGGGGCTTATGTGCAGATTTCAGGAATTTTTTGGTATCGTTTTTTTTTTTGTTTTTGGTGTCTTTTGGTCCGGCCAATGCCGTGAAAATCGTTTATGACCCTGCGCAAAGCGTTGAGCATTTGTAATATTAATGCCATTTGGGCCATTTAAATGCGGGTAAGTCTTCGGCTGTGTTTTTTGGCCAAAAAGCTACGGGTGCCTGCCGCCTTTGTAATACACTTGAAAAGATTTTCAAGTAAGACAACAAACTACAAGTTGATGCAGTGAGTCGAGGCAAGGAAGGGTTTCTCTGCTTGGTTCCAAGAGCATTGCTTGTTGAAAGTTGCAAATTTATTTGCGTTTATCTTTTGTGCCAAAAAGTTTTTGGTTAACGTGTTTGCCATTGTCAACAACTTTGTTGTGGTGCCTGCTGCTGCTTCTTCTTCTTCATGTCATCATGGCTGATGCGATTGCAATTGCTTTTGGCCAAGTTTTCCTGCTCTTTGTTGTTGTTACTGTTGTGGTTGTTGTTATCTCAACCAAATTGTTTGTTTTGTTTGCGCGTGCGGCTGCCGTTTGCTGCATTTTGAAAACAAATTTTTTATAGCCTGCTTTATTTTGTTGCTTGTTTCCATTTTTTTTTTGTTCTTTGTGTGTGAGTGTGTGTATGTGGCAGCCACAACACAATGCAACACTCTTTGCAGCACTTTCTCTCTTCGTTTTGCATGTATGCGTCAATATTTGACTTGCTGGATTGTCGTTGACAATGCTGCCATCAAACGTTGTCAACTTGCCACACACACGGATACACTCACTCACACACGCACACACACACACGCACTGACACATGCACTCACACAGCTACAAAGATACACTGGTACATGGTTGCTGGCATACGTTACGAGGGCAAGCTGATAAGTAATTGGCTGAGCTGAGATAGAATTGAACGGGCTTAAGTGAGCAAGGTTTTTATATGTAAAGTTTGAGTTTGAAAATATGATTTATTTTTAAAATATATGTGTTTTACTTAAAGTTTAAAGAAAATTACTTTAACACTCTAATCATCGTTTGGCGAGCTTTGGCGTGCTGAACAATACATCTCCATGTTCCTCGGTCTGTCTTCATCCAGTTTGCCAATTTGAAACGTTTAAGATCTCCTTTCGCTTTGACAATCCATCTCAATCTTGGTCTTCCTCTTGCTATGTTGGAGTATGCTTTCGCATCAAATATTTATTTTTGTGATCTTGGCCGATTCTCATAAAGTGGCCTATTTCACTCAAATAATTTAGATGCCTTAAACAAAAGTTTTCAGGAGCATTTAAGCCGAATCCTATTTTATTTGAAACGACATTATTAGATACCACGTAGACCCCATGTTAACCTGAAATTACCCTACAATAATTTTCATATAAACTTTTATAATCGCTATCGCTCAGTAAAAATTGTTGTCAAATTAATTGAAAAATTTATTTTTCTGAACATTTTTTATTGACCGTCCCTTACAAGTGCATTAAAAGGAATGGGCTCAAAACGTGTTTTGGCAATTTCAAAATACAAAAAAAAATTTTGATTACACAGATTTTCGTATTCTGGGATCAGAACATGTTTTTCCTAAGCCTTGGGAGTGCCCAAATCTGAACGCGAAGAGCAAAAACTGATAAATCGTTAGAGTTTCGACATTACCTTAAAATTCGACAAATTTATATATTATATTTTTTAGACCGCTTGTCGGTAATGTTTTGTGTTAATTTTTTTGTGTTGCTTTATATTGAATTATTTAAGTAATGGTTGATTATCAATTAAAATGTTTCGGGATCTTAGATACAATTTTACAAAAAAAATTTGAATTTAAAAAAAGACTGAAAATGCTTTTAAAGTAAAATATCTCCTCTGCAACCAGTAGTTGATTTTTTTTATTTTATGCTTATTATTATTTTATTTATGTAATCATCAGTGGAAGTAAATTCCAAATTATAAAGAGTTTAAAATTAGGCCTTCAAACTGTCTTTATTTTATACATCCTTGGCTTTATGAGGAATGTTTATTAATTAAGTTGTAAAGGGTGTTTTAGGGTCTGGATTTCCGAAAGGGATATCAATGTTATTTTATTCAATAAGGCCTAACAATTCATCATTGAAAGATTTACAACACAACAACGCCGTTAAATCTTTGAAATTTTTAATTAAAATCAGTGTTGAAAAAAATTACAGAGTCCTTCGTACAATTCATGATTCCAAAAGTCGTTCATCAAAACGTGCTGTTCGTCATTTCTTGATCATATTCCAACTCATTTGACATTCCACGATTTCTGATTATCGATCATAATAAGAACAGCATGGTCCGAAGAAGATATCGCTGTTGTAGAAGCCAGTGTAGAGGACAATCCAAATTTATTTATTCTCATCATGTTACTGTCAATGGTTCTAGAAAGTTTTGTTAAAAATGGGACTCACAGAATGCATGGTGGCCACATGCCAAAGACTAATTTAAATATTAAATAATAAGAAATTATCTTTCTAATAAAACCATTTTTGGTATCTTAAATTTTCTGCCTTTTATTCAAATTTGAAATCCGAACTCGCTTAAAAAAACACCCTTTCAATCAACTTTTAATCACGCGACGAAAATTTTTTTTAACATTGAACAGTAAATTTTTAAATATCAAATTTTTTATATTTAAGTCTTAATTTTTGTTTAGTTATTTCTAATATATAGAGTAAGCATAGTAAAAAATTGCATTATCTTATGTCGTACTTTTTTTAACATATATATTTATTTTTATTCATGGTTTTCCTGTGTGAATGTGTTCTAAAAATTCTAATTTATCGGTGTGCTCCAAATAGACATTGGTTTCACATATGACCATAGCGTTTAAAGGGAAGAAATACGTTGGCCTTAAATAGGTTAAAAAATAAATAATAATCACAGTTGGCCAAATTCGAAGCTTAGAGTCAAAAGAATACCAATTCATGGCGACAAAGCTTTTAAGCACCAGTTAGTTGTCTGTGTAAAAAATATACCTTTTTATTTACAGCAAATCACCGGATTTCGGTCAGCATAATAATATTTCGAATAGAATAATAAATATAATTAATGCGAAGGACATCCCCAAAAACTGATGCTCTTGTCTAACAGATTTGCTATGGCCTTCTTAGGTTTCGATTTATCAGACCAAATCCCATGCGGCGATTGTTCCTTGATCTCTTTTGTATTTAAAGAGAGCCAGCCACAGTTTGGAAAACAAATCCATATCATCGCATTCTTCTTTAAAATAGTTGCTTATTCACAACTTTTTATCGATTGTTTTGTAAGGTGGCAACGCTTTATTTTTGAATCATATTTTAAAGTAGTCAAACGACGTCACTATAGTATTTTTTTATACCGCAAAGCTGTCTCAGACTTAAACACATTCCGCTAACACCTTAAAGAATTATTAGCCTACTTTCTTGTTTTCACCACTTACTTTACAGCCTGCCCTCGTCATGTACTGCCCTCCATACTGCTTTGGGCATATAGTATTTAAGTCATGTGTTAAATGCTTTTCCATGCTCGATTTTATGCCAAGCTGCGGGCCATGCTGCACTGCTGACAAGTGTCTTGCCACGTTGCCGCCTTGCCACACCTGGCATCATCTATTTGGTCGGAATTGGTTTGCTTAAAATGCGCTCTATAAAATGCCAAACAATACAATCAATACTCAAAAGCATCCACAACACGTTGCATATGCATATAAAACTATATACAAACAATACCACTTCTAGTTATAGCCATCTTATATTTTGTTCGGTTGAAAACTTTTCTCTATGCATATATGGGTCGATAACAAACAAAAACTAATTGCTTTTAAATGGTTTGTTTGGTCTTTGGTTGGTTTCGGCTCAGGCTCATTCTCATTGTTTTTGCCATGTGATCTGAGATTTGGCAGCTGTTTTGCATTGAGCCCTTAGTGATGCCCAGAAGTCGGAAGTTTTCCATAGTCTTTAGCTTGTGGGCAATTTAATTGATTGAAATGGTCTTTGCCAAAGCTTTAATAAGCTATAGGGAATTATCAAAATCAAAATAAAGCCTGAAAATGAAGCCAAAAGTGAAGCTCAAACTAGTCAGCAATAGTCAGTCAGTTCCATATATGATTTATGGCATTGACAAAGCTTTTAATATATCTTATTATCATATAGTATATAAAGTTATATATAGAGAGTGTAATAGTTAATATGCTAGCTGGCAAGCAAAAGCACTCAAAGGGGCGCCCAATGTGGGGCGCTAGTAAAATGTTAGCTTCTGGCCTGATGGCAAAACTAATTTAATTAATTTTGTTAAATGTCTGAGCAATTAAATAAATATATGAATATGCCAAAGCAATTTTGTTTAACTATTAATGCTATGGCACCCTAAAATTAAGGCCTGTAAATTGGAGAATGTAAATATGAGAATTTATCGAGAAATTTAGGCTCTAACGCTGAAATATTAAGTTTCTGTAGTTGACTTTGCAATTAATATAAACAAAATTGTGGAGCAAATTAAATTTTGTTTAAACAATTGTTGGGAAGAATGTTTGGATTATTTATTTATTTGATGTATTTAGTTAAATTAGCAATTAATTATGGCAAAAGCTTAATTTTAAGGCTGCACAAGTGGCCTGCGTAGCCAGATTTTGGCCAAAAGTCTCGCCAGAAGAATGACAAAATTTGGACAAAAGATGATTGATTATGATTTTACGCATACTGACGTATGCTGTTTAAATTAAAATTATGAAATTCTAATTAGTGGTTTTTAGGTCATAGGCAATCAAAGTTGATAATTTGTATTTTATGAGCTTTTGCGGATAGTTTACAGAAAACAATTAATCGCTTTTGTAATTAGAGGTGTAACTCTTTTTGGTCATTAACTTGGCAAAACCTTTTGAAATTGTTAGGGGCTCTACCTCCAAAACTATTCAATATATTTGGGTCTCATATCGACATATTTTTTCAATATATATGACCAGTTCCATATCTACCTTTATTTTAATTAAGTTACAAAATTTTGTTGTGATATTTGTTAACAATTTTTTCCAATTTTGGTCTGAAATATCTTATATCTTAAAAAAAGCTCATGATGCTTAAATTTAGCTGAAACTTCCCAGAAAAATAGTTCGATCCTTTACGAACACGTGTATAAAATTTCATTACTCTTAAAAAATATTATTATAGGAAATGACAGATTTTTGACCAAAATATAAGAATCTGGGCCCTCAGCGCAATGGCTGAAAATATATTAAGAACAAATTTTAAAACAATATTACGGATTTTGAAATATTTGTTAAACGAGTTTTGGATTGCTCATTAGGTCGAGATTTTTAACAAGTCAAACCTCGAACACCAAAAAATTTATTTAAAGTAGCGGGCTCCAGCCCCGAATAATTGAAAAATTCGACGCAAAAAAATACTTTATAAAATCATTTCAGAAAAAGTTTAGCTTTAGAAAAGCCAGAAATTAACATTTTTTCAAGAATCAAAATAATAAACACCTTCACAGCGAGATTCGGATAAATTAAAGCTCCCATATATATTTTATAATTTAGGGGGCTCCTCCCACTAGGTGCTTTGCTACTTTAATTCAGATCATTCAGACTCTATATAATATACGCTTCTAGAATTTTGCATTATCTATTGTAGAGTATTGTAAATTATAGACGGGACCTACTAGCATGGCAGTTGGGCCAGAAACTTTATGGGAATACTAGAATTGTAAAGGATATATAAAAGTCTGAACGCCCCGACTCGCAACTGTTGTCATACAGAAGGTATGCCATCAAATATTGACAAAAAATGTGAACAACAAAATTTAGATCATATCGAATTTGTTAATCAATGGTTGCGATTGCTGCCGTTGCTTTTTCCCTTTTTATGATATATTTTAATGTTTCTTAAGAGTTTTTACCTACATGAATTCAAGGTGTCGAGGTGAAAGGCATTATGTGGTATTGGCACAACACGTATAAGGTATATTGTGTAAACCCTATGAGGCGTGGCCATCACATGTCACAGTTTCAGCTTGATACTGATCAAGCATACGAACACAATCGGTACCACAATTATCCTTTTTGTTGGCGTATTTATATATTGTTCCTTAAACTCCTGAAAAGTGCTCAACAAAATTTAAACTCTTTCGACTCGATATCAATATCAAAAAACTTTTGGTCCTATACAAAAATATCTAAAGCAATATGAAAACTTAACTTTTTTCTGCGTATATGCTCTAAACTTTGTGCACACCGTAGGTGTGGCTGTCATATATCACAATTTTAGCTCCACACATTCAAGGATATGAACACAATCGGTACCACACTGATTTTTTTTTTTTATTGAAGTTTTTATATAGATTTATTTCTTTTTTTATGCCTGTTTATTGGGGTTATTGCTTAATCAGTGAATTTCGTAATAAACAAAAGTTAATATTAAAAAATGTATTTATACAAATGACTTAAAAATAAGTCCTCCAATATTCTGCATAATAAATTTATATGACTGTTAATTTTCGAATAGAAAGATTTAAATCTGAAAGAATCACTTTTTTTTTCATATTATCTTTACACCTTGTGCACACAGTATGAGGTGGGGCTATCATATATCACAGTTTCAGGTCGATAAGTTGACGGATATAAACACAATCGGTACCACACTGATTATTTTTGTTAATGTATTTTTATATAGATCTATTTATATAATTACACCATGTTCCTCAAACTCTTAAAACATGCTCAAGAATAATTATAATTCTTTGAATAATACTCAGAATAGTTTTAACTTACTACTAACAACAAATTTTTGGCTGTTTTACGGAAGAAAATACCTTTAGCAGTATTTACACTTAACTTTTTTCTGCATATTTGTTTTATATTTTGTGCACACCGTTATGAGGTATGTCTATCATGATATCACAGTTTCAGCTCGATACGTTTGAGGATATGAACACAATCGGTACCACACTGATTCTTCGTACTGATGTATTTAGATATAGTATATTGTATATTTTTTTTGTATATGCCTGTTTATTAAAGTTGTTGTATAATCAGTGAATTTCGTAATAAACAAAATTTGTATATTAAAAAATTTATTTTTATAAATGACTTAAAACTAAGTTTCATAAATTCTGGTATAACAATATATAAATGACGGTTATGAATGATTTAATTTCCGAATGGCAAAATTTAAAACGATGCTCATGAATGATAGTTAACTATCTTACTTCTTAAGTTCAGTTTCAACTTACTACTATCAAATCATTTTTAGTGTAATATCAAAAAATTCGGAAGCTGTATATTTTCAAGAAGATTTAAGAATGAAAACTTAATGTATTTCTGCACATTAACTTTAAACTGCATTAAAATGGAATGCTCATACTTAATATATAAACCAAGCAAAAAAAGTTATAATTTTATACAATCGCTTCCTTCACACTAGACAATCTGGCGACCCTCAAGCTACCACATTTAAACTCTTTTAATCATAAATTTAAAATTTAATTCAAAAGCATATTGATTGTACATTATCATTTACGTATAAAACATAAGTTAGAAAATAAACGACGCTGCAAAATGTTCAGCTTCATTAGTTTGAGGCGCCCAAATTGGGGCGCATGCCACATTATGCCAAGCTTGATTGAGTTTTATGACAGCCAGTCTTTTACTATATATATGATAGTTTTAATGCTATAAACTTAATGCCACAGATTTCATGTTGTCTTATAGTATTATGAAAATCAGTCTTTAGTTTATAGTATAAATTTTTAAGTACACTTCAACTTGATATTTAATCTGCTTTTATTTAACTCTTACTTACAGGTAAGTCCACAACATGGCTGTCAACTTTAAACTGTAATTCGTGTCGCGAAAAGCTCTACACAAAATGGCGCAAGTTTGAGTAAAAAGTACGCTGGCAAAATGTAATGGTAAAATATCAAAAGTAATAAAGTAGAAGAAAAAAAAGAAAAACCTTGACATAAACCTTAGAGATATGAGAAAAAGTATGCACATAACGCACAAGAGTCTAACACACACACACACACATACGCATACATTGACATATAAATGCCAGCATAACAATAACAAAAAACTTGTTACTAAAGTTAAGTCAGATTGCCTGCGTGTGTGTGAGTGTGGGTGTGTATGTATATGTGAGCCAGCCTAGGCAGCTGTCAAAAATCAACGCAGACGTCAACGTTGAAAAGCTGTAAAGACACAAACTCACACACACATACACACACACTCACACACATAGTAGACACGCCCACTACACGCACAACAAGAGGCAGCAAGTGAACACGCTGAGGTTTCTGGCGAGGAGCAGGGGGCGGAACACGCTGTGTTGAAAACGTCAAAAAGTAGGCAACATGTTGTGAGCAAGGCTCTCGTATCTACTGCCTGCCGCCCGCTACTCTTGTTGTATTTAGATATTTTTATAAGTTTACACACACACACTCATACACACACACTGATACAAACTCATTCATATAAGAGCCCGGCCATAAACATGCATGTGCTAGGCTGTGAGGCTAACAAGGCAAATGAAAAAAAAATCGGAAGGTCGTTTTTGGCCAAAAAAAAAAAGGCTAACAAAAAATGGGCGTATGTTTAGGCGAGCGTGAACGACTTTGATATACCTGTTACTCAAGATGCTTGTCGGTTGATGGGGTACTCCGAAAACTTTTTCATAAAAACAAAATTAATTACTATAAATATTTAAAAGGAACTTAAGTTTTTATGCATTAATTATTCTCTGTCAACTGCAGAGGGGGAGCGTAATCAGCTGATAGAAAATTCTTAAAAAAAAAAGGTTGAAAAACTTTTTTGGGTCTTAAAAATATTTTTCAGCTGCTACGTTACTAAATAATAGGCATACCCATAACCTTGGTCAATTTAAAACGATACTGCGCTGTCTTTAAATTTAAAAACCTTTGAAAGTTTTTTGGCATAATATGATTTGCTGCTTCAGCTGCAAAAAAATTCTCGTAAAAGCCCTAAAAGAAAAACTGAAACTTTTTTGTGTACAAAAATATTTGTATGAGTGGCGTTTGTGAGCAAGCAGTATTGCCCATTTTGGGCGCTAGATGGCGTCAGCAATTTTCGATAGATGGCGCCAGTGGTAGGGTGGGCATTTTTACAACGTCTAACGATTTTATAACGCCATCGCCAAAAAGTATCCTTTTTACCATCAAATAGCCCCTTTAAAATTTAAAAGCGATCCAAAAATGTTTGTGGGGCGTGAAAATAGGTCAACAACTTTACGAAGAATTTCACATTAATGCACAGACAGCGACCAAACCATAAGCTTGATACAAAATCATGTTCTAAATATAATCAATTTGTAATTCAATTATCTGCAGTCAAGTATAAGAAATTATCGAAATCAGTTTACTACAACCAGAGATATTCGCTGTTAAGTCGATGTCACTCTTATTTTACCTAATTTCGAAAAACAGTTTTTTTTCCGATATATCGAAATCTGTTTGATGAAACAAAATTATTGATTTCAATTTCGGTTTTAAGCATATCAATTTACTACGGTAACGACTACAACCATAGTTGAGAATAACAAAATTTTAAAAAATTTCTTAACTTGAGATGTTTCAATTTATGCGCTTATCAAATTTATTCTGGCCGACTCAATATTTTTTTTAAGTTGTGTTTAGATGTATTACATATGAATCTTTTTGAACCACTAATTTGTTTCATTGGAAATAAGTTTTTAAAGTTTACGTAGAAAAATACAGTTAAAAGAGGAGAAAAGTGAAGAATACATGATCATTGGCCTATCTGATTCGTGTCCATCAAATATTTTCAGATCGTCTTTAAATCTAACAGGCGTTATACATATGTAGGCAAAAAGGATAATTCTTTAGAGTGGGATTATGGATATTGTCGGCTCAAAAATCAATCTAAAACTCTGACTAAGCTCCTATTTTCTAGCTCCAGTCTGTGACTACATATATCGGAATCTCAGTCACAAGCACTATCCTAAGGGTCTTGAAAAAAATGCCATTCCAATATAATAGATCGTATGATGAGAAATAACATTTATTTTTGCCCACAGAGTCAAAAAGATTAGCTGTATACCGTTCTAAGAAGCCGCCCATTTATGGCTCTGACTGATGTCAGCTATTTATGCTAGATGGCGGCAGCAGTATCAACAGATATTTTATTTGCTTTTAACGGGCGGGTGTAGTAAAAAGTATTAAATTATCTAAGAAATTGGATAAAATCCCAAAATCTCTAACGAAGTCCAATTGGCAATATCGTTTTGACCACAATATCAAAATCTTAGTCAAAAGCAGTATCCAAAGGCCTTCAAAAATTCCATTTTCCTATAATACATCGTATAATGTTAATGAATGATTGCTTTAAAAGAAAGATTCATTTTTGCTCTTCTCATAGCTTAGGTCCAGAAGATTAGCTGCAAACTATTCTAAAAAGCCGTCAATTTTTGGCAGTAGATAACCCCAGTAATTAATAGTAGATGGCGCCAGCAGTAACAAAACAGATTTATGCCTTTTTTTAGCGGGCGGAAGTTGTCATCAATGCTATAGATAACATACGAAAAGCTCGAATGAACACTTTTGTATAACTCCATGTTGTCTTGAAAACAATATCGAAAAAAGATAAACTGTTAAGAAGCGGTCCATTTTTCCGCTAGATGGCGCCAGCACAGATTCAGACAGTTTATATTTCCTGCTAGCATGCGAAGGTAATAAACAATTTTTTATATACATCTCCAAGCTCTAATGAATATTTACATATTTACAACTCCCTCTTGATCACAATATCAAATTAACAGTCATAAGAAGTACCCAAAGGCCTTAAGAAAACTCCAGATGGCTGTTTGAAATAAATTTTTCATTAATCGCAGTTCGAATCAAAAAAATTAGCTGCATAACAGTTCAAGAATTTTTTGTCTTCTTATGAAACTACGCTAACCAGTATCAACTGCTTCGGAGAAACAAAGTTTCGGCATCCCCTCAAATATCAGGATTTTGATAAGCCGATGACTAACTGAATTTTTTTTTTCCTTTTGAAATGTTTGATTTTCTTCAAAAAAAAGTGGGACTGCGACCAAAAGATCTATTGTACCGTACCCATTTTTGCCAATTTGCCTTTCTTATAAAGAGTACTTAGTTTTTCGTTGGGATTTCAATTTAACTATTATAGCTTATCGTGCATAAATAACTCCAACTTTGTTTCAAGGAATTTTGCTCAGCGTCTTCGGCTACAACCAGAAGCCCTTAGCCCTTAGTATCTCCGATATCTAAACATTCATACAAACGTCCAATCTTCAACACCTCGTTACTTCTATATACCACTTCTATTTCTGCTGCTTGTTATAGCCATTTGTCATACAATTAAAGGGTATCAAAAATCCCAATCCACAGTGCCGCCGCACAGTTTAAAAGCCATGGCTGTCAACTATTCCAGTAAAAGGCGTTCATTGATTTTTATGGCTAACGCCTTTTGATGGCAGCTGTTAAAATGACAAAAAAAAACATACTTATATACATATATATAACAGTGGCAACTTTTTAAAGAGCGGGAATGTGCTCTGCCAGAGGCACTACCCCAAAAAGTATGCAACACTCTTTTTCTTAAATACAAATACAAAATGCGTGTAAAAGTTTTTTTGTGTTGTGTTGACTTTTTGATTATTTGGCTTTTAGTTGATTATAAACAGGGCAACAACACACTGACACACACACAAACACACACAGCTACAGCAAAACACAATGGCGTAACCTCCGTTATGTTGTTGTGTTGCTGGCTCTTGACAGACAAAGGCACACGGCAAAAAGGAAGTGTGATAAAGGCACCGCACAGGCTACAAGCCGAGAAGTAGTGCCATATAAAAAAGAAATAAGCACAAAAAATTTACAAGCAACTCTTTCTTTCAGACTTGCTTTTATTCTTTTTGCCACAAGCCATCCGCTTGCCACATGCCGCACCCCTGCTCAGCTTGGCAGCTCCTTCCTTTTACCCTTTCCCTGCTTGTTGTTTTTGTCTCGTAATTTAAACAACAAACTCATAAAAACCGAGAGGGCCCAATATCGTTTTGGGCTCTGCTGTTGCTTCTCTGTTCAATTTTACGCACGCACGAGTTTTTCCTGCCAAATCATAAAGAAAATTACATTGGAAAACTATCGAGCAAGTCGAGCTCGTAACGTTCGTGTCCTTCGAGCACTTTGAGTTGTTACTTACATACACGACATCAACAATGTTGACTTTAAACTTGACATAGTTTTTGGCCAAAAGAGTTAATCATGGCTGAAACTTTGATTTCATTTAATAGAAAAGCAGTCTCAAAGATGATTGCCAAAGTTCAAAGATAAGTTGAGATGAGCTAAAAGTTGCACTTATGAGTTTTGGTTTGATGAAATGCAAATTTTGTAGCTTTTAGGTTATTCAAAGTCTAGGTATAGTCAGTCAATAACCTTTGAGATAGTTTCGGGAAACTTTCAAGTTTTAGTTAATATTTGAGGCGCTTAGAATGTGCAACATGTGATAATAAAGTGTGGCAAGAGATACGATAAAGTAGAGAAGCTTTTATAGCTGCTTTCAAGTTTATTTTAGTCAATAAGTTCATAAGTCAACTCAAGAAGCTATGAAAATGAAGTGAAAAACAATTTGTGGAAAATTGTTGGCTCTTATTAACAAAGTTGCGGAGAACTTAGAATATTCTTAAAGAAAGTTCATACACAGCCACACAAAAAAAAAATTTTTTTTCGGGTCGGGAGGTCAGACCATGTTGACTATATGTTTTCGGAGTCGCTGAATTCAGATCCGAGGTTCAAAAAACCCCAGCACGTCAGGGTTCTGGCATAACCTCAAAAAACTTCATACAACATTTAATTCGAGTCTGGGGATCGGACCATGCTTATTATATGTTTTTTTGGTCGCTGAATCCGAATCCGAGGTCCAAATAAACTCACTTTGGTGTACCTTTAAAAAATTTTAAGGTGGTAACATACATGATATACCCTTCCATACATAACAAAAAATGGCGAGGAAAAAAACTGTGGCCTATCCGCAAGGCGCAATAGTAAAATAGGACTAAGACTTTAGCCATTTAAAAAAATGCGACTGTGGGAGGAAGACCTCGGAATTTTTCAAAAATTTAATGCCAATAAAGCTTTATAATAAATTCAACTTTAAATTTGTAAAAATTGGCTGAATCATCATCATCGTTGTATGGCCATTACAACTCGCTCTCGAGTTACGGCCGACCTTAGCAGCTCTCGCCAGGCGCCTCTACTTTGCGCGCGCCTTCTCCAATTAGAAATACCTAGTACCTAATACCTCCTCCACTTGATCTTTCCATCGGAGTCGTGGTCGTCATCTTCGTCGGTTTTCGCTTCGAATACCTTTTTTGCTGGAGCATCGTTATCCATACTTACGATATGGCCGAGCCAGCGCAGACGTTGTATTGTGATGCGCTGGACAACATCCATGTCGTCGTAGAGCTCTTACAGCTCGTGGTTCATCTGTATGCGATAGCCGTCCTCAAAACGTACGGGACCGAAGATTTTGCGTAGAATTTTCTCCTCAAACACCCCAAGAGCAGCTGCATGTGTCCGTGACTCAACCCATGCATCTGCGCCGTATAAGAGCACGGGCAAGATGAGCGTCTTGTAGAGTGTTACTTTGGTTGGTCGAGAGAGGTCTCTGCTGCACATCTGCTTACTGAGACCATAGTAACACCTATTGGCAAATGCAATTCTCCGCTTTATCTCCAGGCTGATGTCATTTTCGGTGTTAACGGCGGTGCCAAGGTACGTGAATTCCTTGACTACTTCAAAAGTATTGCGGTCCGCTACAACATGGGAGCCCAGACGCTGAGCGTTCCTGTTCGTAGACAGCATATACTTCGTCTTGCCCTCGTTTACCGCCAGACCCACTTTCGCTGACTCCTTTTCGATCGCGAAAAATGCAGCAGTAACACCTCTCTTACAACGCCCGATGATATCGACATCATCAGCGTATGCAAGAAGACATTCTTGTAAAAAATGGTGCCATTGCAATGTACACTGGCCTTCCGCAGTACCGCTTCCATCACGAAATTGAAGAGGTCGCATGATAGAGGGTCGCCTTGTCTGAAACCTCGAACGGTAGTGCGTTCAATGTCATTCTGCAAACCCGAATCAGCTTTGCAGGAATACCGAACTCAGACATATCGGTGTATAGGTGATCCCTTATCGGGCTATTGAACGCAGCTTTGTAATCGATGAAGAGGTGATGAGCATCGATCTGTTTTGCGTGGGTTTTCTCCAGGATTTGGCGTAGAGTGAAGATCTGGTCTGTGGTGGACTTACCAGGTCTGAAGCCGCACTGATAGGGTCCGATATTTTTGATTTAGAAGATATTTATTTTCTTTAAATTTAAATTTTTCAAACATTGTACACAATTTTCATCGACCAAGTGGATAGTACTGAAGGACTATGGTCCTATAGCTATAGAGCTTTTACCTTACCGTGGTAATTTTTGTCTACATTAAAAGCCTTCAAACCCTTTTATTTTTAAACTATAAACGCATTCAAAAGATTTTGTTTGTTCATAAAAAATATCATAAAATAGACGAAAGATTTTCGAATGCATATTTTCATTTAAGTACGTCAAAAATATTTAGCTTTTGGCTATTTCAATATCTTAAAACCATGTCCATAATTTTGAGAGTTCCGAACCTAAGAATACTGGCCCACCAACTAGAAAGGGATCCAAAAAAACTGTTTGAGTTTGAAATACACATTTTTTAATACTTTGTTTTTCTCTATTCAATCTTCAAACCTGCTTACCTTTTGGCATTGCGTTTTATAACAGAAAAAAAGAAGCTAAATGCACTCCAAAAAACGCAATCCGAAAATTAAGAATAGAAATTTCATAAAAAGTGCTTTAAAAACAATGGAATCGAAGACCGAATGCTGCTGGATTTTTTTTTCAGCTCAAGTCAACAAAGATGGAAGCAAACATGTATCTGCTGTTGTAAAAGCTCACAAAAAAAATTCCATCTATCTGTTGAAATGGAATCTTCAGAAATTTTAGTCAAAAAAACAATAAAAGCACTAAATGAAAACAAAAAGTAGTAAGCGAAGGAAAGGCATAACAAAGAACTAATCTCTCAGCATCAAACTAAAGTGTGGAAATAATAAGCCAAGATAAGTGCAAATAAGCAAAAAATAGAAGAAAATACACAAAAAAGGAAGTGTAGAAATTGATGACAATCTCATCTTGATTTCCATTCTAAGGAAATCTCGTTTTCTATTTGCCTTACCTATTGAGATTGGTAATCCCCAACAGAAACAAACTGGCTGCCAACTCATCATAGGGTCGGGCCCACTCGTCAGTTGTCAAAAAATTTTCAAACGCATTTTCCACCAAAATGCTGTATGGCAAAACCTAAGTAAAAGTGAAAAGCTGCTGCCACACGCACCATGTCCATGCCACAGCAACTTGCAACCTCCTACTGCTGCTCTGCTCTGCCTCTTACTCTCTATCGCTCTCAGTCTCTCCCCACTCCGCTCATCAACGTTCCATTTCATCGTTGAAAACAAAAGCCAAAATGGCAGCAATGGCTGCTGCCTAAGACACTTGCGTGTTGGTTTGGTTTCCAGCTACGAATTGGGTTAAGCAGCAGTCAGCAGTGAGTGTGGGTGAGTGTATATGTAGTGAGTGTATTTAGTGTATATGCGTGTGCATGTATATGTGTGTGTATGTGTGTGCTTAGCTCAACTAACTCAAACTCAATTGTATGTAGCTTGTTGCCCTTGCCAACTTAAACGATGAAATGAGCATTTGTGCCAAAGTATGTACAAAAAAAATAAAATAAGAAAAAAACAGAATAAAAGAAGAGAAACAAGAAAATAACACATAAATTATGCTTTTGCTTTGGCTTTCTTCTGCACCCGTTATGTAGCGCTACGTTAAATGTAACGTTACGTTACTTGTTACGTTGAAGATGCCCTTGAAAACAAAGTATATGCAATTTTCAATTATACTTGTAACACTTGTTGGAAATTGTAACAAAGAATTTTTTAGGGGTCTTTAAATCTGTAGGGAAATCAGTGCTGTAAAATTTGTATACATTTTTTACTTGCACCTCTATTATTATTTTTAGAAGGTGATATAGGGTAACTTGTATTAAATGTAAACAAACAGAGGGTGCAACTGATTTATGAAAAAAATTCTTAAGTATGAAATTGTTTCCATATATTTTTGAGGAACTTTTTTAATTAAAACAGTTTTCTTATATAGCGTAGCCTAAGGTATTCGAAGAATACAAATAGGTTTATTATTGCAATTTTTTTTAAAAGCCTTTAAAAATTTAACTTAAATTAAATTATTGTATAGAAAACGTAGGCTTAGTTTTTTAATGCCGTAGCCTAAGAATCTTTTAACTTAGGCACTTAGTTAAAATTTTATCAATTTGTATATATTAGGGTGGGCCAATTTGGGACCGAAAAAGGCTATTTACGATGCCCTCCAGGAATATTCTTGCGATTTTTACGGAGAAAATGGATTTTAAGAAATCTACCAAAAGAACAAAGCAGTTTTGGTTTTCAATTTCAAAGTGGCTTAGAATTGTAGAATACTCGTAGGGGGGCTATTCAAACAAATTTTTCCATTTTTTGTTTCTTTTTGAAGAAAAATTACGAATTTCTTGGAAAAAATTGATTTCATCGGAGAAAATGGATTTTAAAAAAGAAAAAAGAACAAAGGTTCTTTTTTTTTTCAATTTTAAAGTGGCTTAGAATTGTAGAATACTCCTAGGGGCCTTTTCAAACATATTTTTCCAATTATCGTTTCTTTTTGACGAAAAATTAAGAATTTCTTGGGAAAATTCGATTTCTTCGGGGAAAATGAATTTTAAAAAATCGACCAAATAAACAAAGCATTTATTGTTTTCCATTTTAAAGTTGCTTAGAATTGTGGAATACTCTTAGGGGGCATTTTTAAACATATTTTTCCATTCATCGTTTCTTTTTTGAGAAAAATTTCGAATTTCTTGGGAAAAATCGATTTCTTCGCAGAAAATGGATTTTAAAAAATCGACCAATAGAACAAAGCTTTTTTTTTTTGTTTTAAATTTCAAAGTTGCTTCGAACTGTCCGTAGAATACTCCTAGGGGGCGCCGAAAAAAGTCAATAAATAAAATAAACCTATATATCTGAATTGAAATAAAAAAATAAGTTTGAAGGATTGGACAAATAGCAAGAAAAGCTTCTATATAAAAAAGATGGGTAAGGACAATTGGTGGATCGTTTAATAGCAGTAGCTCCTATACGGGAGCAAAAATGAGGAATCCCCAAAGGGCAAAATTTATCGCATTTGTAGTATCTTACGTTAGGCACATTTAATTGAAATAAAACAAGCAAGAAAATATTTCGGATTTCGTTAAAACCTTAACAAGGCATAACGCTATTTCTAAAAATTGGATAAATTTCCTTTTGCGCAAGTTTCCAATCGTTGTTGGATTTTTGGTTATTTTCTGAGTATTCGTTTTTGCCTAATTCTAACTATTTCTATTATATCAAGTATACGCAATTTTTCAAACACAAGTGTGATTGAGTGAAAATTATAACTTCTTCTAACTCATATAGGAAGCGATCCTGCAGCTTATTTTCCACATCTTTTTACAAATTTCGAGGTACCAAACCATCCTTGTTGCCCTTGTCTAGAACACCAAGGAGTATCTTTCGCCTCGTATCCTCCGCAAAGGATCGTCCTTTTCGGCAGAGGTGCATGTTCCTCTGCAGATCTCTGTCGCTTTACCTGGGCTTTAAGTTTTTCTGGGGCTGTTGGCTGGAAACCCGGCAGGATACCTTTGGCCCAATCTTCTAGTTTTTTACCATCCGGTGAGACTTTCGGAGTGGATACATTTTTTTTTGGTGAATTTCTATTGCCCGTCGCCTGTCTTGGTATGACGGTTTTGTTGGTGGTGGCATCTTTGGAGTGGCCGGCTCTGAAGAGTTAGCGATTAGCCCTACCTTGGACGAAGAAGGATGGGTTGGACTGCCTTCTCCCAGAATCTAGAGAAGATGGTGGGTTTGCCTTCTTACCGTTGCCGGCACAGTCCGGGATGGAAAGGAAGCCATTTATTAAAACTGGAGGTCGCCTGGTATCCAGAGTTTAAAAAGTGATGACTGAGACCCCATCAGCCATGCATCCATTGGCCTTTGCTGTTCCACCTTAGATTTGGAGTAATTATATAGAGTTTTCTTCTCTCGCCCGAACTACCATTAGTCAGCACTCATGGCAGAGACATGACCTTACAATGGTTCTGCTTCCAGCCGCCCTCACGTGGAGAGTATAGTCGCACTTCCAGAAGTGTGTCATAATTACGGCGCGTTCCCAAGTCTAGGGTTACACGTGATTCCCCTTGTAACACCGACTGGGTGACGGCCTTTCATATATAAGTATGATTGAAAATTGGAACTTCTGAACATGGTTCTATAGCATTTACAATTCCTACCCGATTTAAGATGGTAGACTCGAAATGTTCGTAAAAGAATTCTCTTTTTGCTTACAAGTAACATAATTAAAAATTCTGATGAAATGAATAACAGTCTTTTTAGATTTTGGTTGCTTGAAACGTTTATAATATTGATATACATCAATACCTTTCAATCTAATAATCTGTCATGTCTATACGATATGAACATTTATTCACGAGATAACAACGATTAACTCAAACGAGTGCCCAAAAACAAGCTTTTTGAAAAAATCTCGTAAACGGTGCTCAAGAAAAAAAATTGTTGCCATTTTCGAGTTTCACGACCACAAAATTACACAAAAAAAAACTTTTATGCAAAGGTTCACTCGATGACCTTTACTTTTGTAAGCTAGTGTTATTAAAGGCCCCCAAGGATGGTACCGCTCATATATTTTTTTTAATATCTTGTTAAAATATAATAATATCTTGACAAAAATTGTTGCTTTACAAAACATTTTTTCTCATATAAATATGCATAAAAAGTAATTGGATATTTTAGCAACATTTTAAGAATAAATTTCATGAGATTTCATTATGATCATTGAAGACCTCCAGGGAATCTACAGGTCATACTTGAGCTTTAAAAGACATTTTGCGTTGACCTTAAAGTTCGTCCTATTTTTATTATTATTTAATGCTCATTTATTTTATCGACATAATTTCATCTGACAAAAATCGTTTCATTCGAAATAATTTTATCTCGCATAAATATTTTATAGAGCATTTAATATTCGCCGTCACAAGTTAAGCTCTCCTTTTTGGTATTTTTTTTATGTACACATGTAACTTTTTTTTTCTTTGTTTTTTTGTCTTGCATTTAAATTAAGTCTAAATGCCGACAAGCGGCCATTGTTGTTGCTCTTGTTTTTTGTTGTTGTTATGCTTGCTCTTTACGCTTGAATGCCAGGGTTGTCGCAGCTAAGGGCAGAAGATGTCGTTTTATATTTTATGTTTTTTATTAGATATTTGTTTGAATTGCAATGATGAGGAGGTAGACGGACCAGCAATATTATGCTCTCCAGCTTCTAAAATTTTATTTTTTTTTGACTTTTTAGCACAAAAAAATAAAAAACATAAATGTTTAGCTTTCAATTGAGCTGTGTGTGTGTCTATATTGCTTGGCAGCTGCTTGCTGGCATTTATTCGCAATTTAACCTAAATTCTAGCATGTTGCATGCAGCTTGTTGCATGCCACTGACACATTTGTGGCAAGCTGCAGCGCAACTAGAGCAAATGAACTACAAGTATTTATGTGCTGCTCAATTTCGTGTTTAAAAGAAATAACCAATTTGCTATAGAATTATTTTAAAACGTAAAGAAATATGCGCATAAAAGCAAACTGTGCAAAATGGCGGCGCCACATGGTAGCCATGTTTATATACATACACGTGCTGGCACTTGTCTATAAATTATATTGAAATATGTGCTTAGGCTAAGGCTACTAAATTATGTCTATGTGCATTTTGCTAACAACACAAATACTCCGACAAATACATAACAATTAAGGCGGCTGGAAAACAGAAATGGTATTAAAAAGGGCCATAAGGACTTTGGGATACGCTTTAAAATTGATAAGTAAATTTTTGCATTGTATTAAGAACATTTTTTATGGAATTTTTGAAATACGTTTGTTGTGTTGTTTAAAGTATAAGTTTTTGTTAAATTTAAACTTTCTAGATGGAAAGGATGTGGTAGTTGAAAAACTGTTGCAAAGACTGGAGCTTATTATTTCTACTTCGACGCATTTCAGTAAGCTATTTCTAAGAAGCGAAGAAAAATATATTTGTTTATTTATTCAGAAAAAGAGCCCATTGTTGCACTCTAGAATTTAGAAGAATTTCCTTTTGTCTTTTTTCTCTTGAATTCAGAGTAAATACTCTTAAACGCAGCAAGGCTGATTTTAAAATAATACCCACTGCGTTGTAAAAAAAACCATTGCCTACTTTTCTGCGCATGGCATAAAAATTAAGCTAATTACTGCTAAGGCATCAAAAGTAACAGGCACAACAATAACAGCAACAAGGACAACAACAAATGGAATTGTTAAGCATAAAACAGTCTTCGACTTCGTCAGCATTCAGCGGCTTTTGGCCTTGAGCTGCCATTCAAAATGGCGTCGCTAACATCCGCTTACTACGCCCAACTCTGTGCACACTAAAAAGTGCCAACAATTATTTAACTGTATATAATTCATAAATATTTTATGACTTGCATGTCACAATTTGTAGAACATAACATAAAATGAAAAAAAAGAAACATGGCGCCCCCACCGACAGCCAAGCCATGGCCAAAAAGTGTTCATTTAAATTTTAATTGCTTTATAAATGCTAAAAAGTCCTTGAACTTTTTGCGTAAGAGTGAAAGTGGCAGCTTCAGAGAGCACAGAATATGATAAAGCCAAGTGAGCAGCCGTTGCCACACTCCACACAGCTCAGCTGCCCTTGTTGCAAGAACAACAGAAAAAAAATATAAAAAATAATAAAAACAAGACGCTAGTTTGAAGCACAGCTTTCAAAAAACAACAAAAAAAATTTAATAAAATTTTAACGCGCAACTTTTTTGTGTTGAAAAAAGATAACAAAAAAAAACACAGCAACAAAATCAAAATGGCTAACAACAGCTATTTAGTTACAGTTGTAGCTGCAGGCATGCAGACAAGCACAGGAAGGACTCTGCCTAGGCAGACTGCACAAAAGATAAATATATGTACAAACACACATAGACATACACATGCACATAATGGCGTACACAAAATGATGTCCGGTAGGTATACTTGAGAAATTTTTAAGTGTGTGCAACACTTTCAATCCCCAGTGCTTGGGTCTTGCCACGCAGCGGGACATACGTTGTTGGCGCCATTTCCGCTCTAAACAGCAAGACGCATCCGCCATTTTGTTATGCGCTGCATAGAAACAAGCATATGAGATTTACTGTGAGTTTTGTGAGTGTTCGTGTGCAGATTAGATAAAGTTTGTGAGCTGCTCTAGTTCGCTTGAATGAGAATTCAATTTAAAGACTTATTTCTATTCTTATTATTAATTTAATTATTGCAAAAATTTCTCTACTCTTTGCCTGTATTTCTCTTTTATTGTCATAAATTCTAATAGCTTCTCATAATCTTTTATTCAATATTCGCTTGTGGTTTACATAACAATAATCTATTTAAATACATAAAAGATGCCATCAAAATTTAAGCTACTTGCGTACAAATTATTTTACGAGCTGCTGTTATGCTGATAGAAATTCAATTATTCATACTACCATTTATGTACATTATGTATTACCCAGCCTATATACATATATACTTCCACTATCTCATCATTGCCAGCACAAAAATCAGTTTTACAGCGCATTCCTCCTGTCCCAACAAACTGAAGGCTTTCTTCCTATTTTTGCTCGAGAAAATTCTGCACGTTGTTTTTACTATGCCGTTTGTTTTCATTGTTGTCGTTAACTGTGTTGTTGTTGTTGTTGTTGCTGCCTGCTCCTGTTTTTAGCCTAGCGGCAGTTTGTTTTAATGAATGAAGCAGCCATTTTGTGTATCTATGCATGAGTGTATGTGTGTGCGTTAGAATGTGTTAGTGTCTGCTGGCAGCTGAAGTGGCAATTAGAAAGTTGCTTAAGAACAAAAGCAGCTCAGTTAGTTAGTTAAAGCTGCCCGTCTCGCTTAGTGAGTGGCTCCAACAGCGCCTCGTCTGCTCTCCACTCGAAGGACTCAACTCTTCACCCTTACATTCAAGGTGATTTATGCGCCAAATGCAAGCGCCTTCCCTAAATTAGCCTTGGCGTTGCATACTTTTAGGCTCTTTGTTTCTCTATGTGTGTGTGTGTGGGTGTGTTTGTGTGTCAATATTAATTATGTATTGTAAAAGCTAAAAGCTTCTACGCGCAATGCCAGCCAAAGGTCAACCTGCAGCTGGCCGCACCCAAAAAACGCAAAAATCCCAATTCGATTTGCGGCGCCATTTTCTTTAACAATGTTGTCAGAATGCTATTATATGGGTATAGGTACATGTACACTCCGCGTCATATTGAAAAGATAGGTTTTATTTTTTGTACTTGAAAATTGAAACCAGAATTTAAAAATTCTTATAAATGTTTCCCTTAAGCTTAAGAATTTTAATAAATTTTTAAAATTTGCACAAAACTTATTTATGAAATAAGTGATAGAAATAAATAGAATATAAAAATAAAAAAAATTATGAAACGACGAAAAAATGAAAAAAATAAATTGATAGAAATGATGAATATTACAAAAATTATAAAAATTCTGAAAATTAGAATAATAATGAAATTGATGGGAATAATAGAAATAATGAAAATGACAAATATAATTAAGATGATGAAACTGATAAAAATTATGAAAATAATAGAGGCCCTTTCTATTTCAAATAGACCGGTCGATGCGGGACATGATTTAAGATTTCATTATAATTTTAATATGTTGTTTAGTGGTATTTAATGAGATACCTATTTTTTTTTAGGCCCAGAAAAAATTGTGAAAATGATAAAAATTACGGAAGTTAAAAAAATTATAAAAATCATCAAAATCATCAAAACTATAAAAATAATGAAAATTGCAAAAATTATACTGAATAATGGAAATTACGAAAATAATTAAAATAGTGAAAATTATAAAAATTATAAAGGCGATGAATTCTTAAAAATTTTGAAAAATATTCAATATAATGGAAAAATTATAAGAATTTAAAAATAAATTGCAACATTTTTAAAATTATGAAAACGATGTAAGGATAATAAAAATCGTCAATATGAAATTGACAAAAATTATGAAAATTATAATATGGCAGATAAAATATTAGAAGCTAAGCTTTATTCAATACTTGAATGCTTCTCAAAAAACACATAAAAAAATCGTTTAGATACTCGAAAATTTATAAGAATTTTAAAAATGATGATAATAAAAACTAAGAAATTAATAAAATTAATGAAATTGACAAAAGTTATGAAAATGATAAAGCAAAAAAAGATATTTGAAGCTAAGCTTTGGTCAATACTCTAAAGTTTTCTCAAAAAAACATCAAAAAAGATCGTTCAGCATACTACGCTCGTAATCCCTAAAAAAATAAAAATAAATTTTAAAAATGCTTTTATAATTTGATTCATTACTATATCCACTTTTTTTTTTCCACCAAGACTAGACGAAATAAAAGGATTTGAGAAATTTGTTTAAACTGTTTCGATTAAGTTTCTTTGGGGTAGCCCTAAAGAAAAAAAATCCAAATTTGGTGCTTTCAATAAAGCAGCTCAAAACAAAAAAGGGCATGTCCCAAAAATTTTGCTCACCCAAGATTCAGTTCTGGCACAGCTAAGGACCAAAAGGTCTATGTTAGGCTGCACTTTGTTGTGGCCGGCCAGTGTAACCTAACCTAACCTAAGATTCAGTTTGGATAGAATGATTTTAATTGTCAATAATCGTCTCAGATTTAATGTTCTCATTTCGGGATATGAATCCTCGACAGCTAGTAAGTTTCTGAGCTGGTCATAGACGCCATAGATATTGCTGCGGATTTTATCCTATCCAAACTAAACAGAGCTACGCATCGTGACTATATGCATCTGAGTGTTGAAAATTAATAATCTGAACTTACACTTAAAAATTATTTTTTATTACCCAACTTAATGACTTGAGATTTTTAAACGTGGAGACATCTCTATGTTTCAGTTATCAAAAAATAGACATAAGACACACACTAATTCGTGTCAAATTCTTTTTCACATTTCTAAGATCGCAGTTTCTTCATAAAATCATGCTGTCGTGTAAGAAATTTTGTATTTTATCATCAGATGTGAGAAGAAGTATGGGAAGGGTTAAATTATTTTCTATATTTAAGTCCCAAACTCACTCAAGGATGTTTCTGTTATGTTTCTGTTTAATTGTCATAGTAAAGGCAAGAAAGGCTTTCCGCCATATAATTTGGATTGGATTAGACTTTGAGGCATGATAACTATCAACTCAACCGTCACAAGGTTCAATAATTTAAAAGTTGTATGTAATTCCAAAACTTAGTTCAAAATTTTATCTTTTATTGGAAAAAAATTGTCAAAAATTTTTATTATGTGCTTGGAAAATACGTGTTTTAAAAAAAAGTCTTTCTCAACCTATTGACGATAGGAAAAGCTGTACAATTTGGTTAGAGGTTGTTTAAAAGATAAGATTTTTCGAACAATTAATCAAAATTTCATACGACTAGACACACGATGCAATCAATAGAACAATTTGCTCAATAAATAGCCAAGTTGTACAAAACAATCGCATCGTCAATGGCTTGGGTAAGATCATAATTAAGTTATCGATAAGCCGATAAATAACCCAATTTTTGCAAAAAAAAAAGCAAATATATATTTTATTTAATAATTTAAGAGGTTGACCCTAAGAATTTAGGTTAGTACCAACTAACAATAATAAGGATTCAATCTTAGTCGCATCTTCAGATAGAAACGATTCGAAAGTTTCAGCCGACCTGTTAGCTTAACAGCAAAACCATTAATTTCCAAACTTAAACTTACAGTCTGCTACATAAGAGCGTGGTCACTGTTACACGTGGAAAAAATCAGAGCGTCCTGTTTCTTTTTCTGTGACATAGAGAGCACCTCAGTCCTTCATGCTTTCTGTAAAAAGTCAGCTGTCTGTCAAATTTAGTCTTCAATTGAGTGGTTTTTCGAAATGAGTGCTGTTTACGCCTCTTGCTGTGAAGCAATTTTTCTATGTTTGCATGAAAAGGATCCAAATTAACGCAAACTGCTGCTGCGAAATATTTGGGAAAATCGAAGCAGTTCGTTAGCTAACAGCTACTCCTCCGACAAGGATTCTATACGAGTGATGGCTTTATATTTCCAACCTGAGAATCAAAGATGTACCAATTATCACAGGTTTTAGAGCTTTTCGAAAATTACTTCTATGCCTTTTTTTTGTGTAAAGGCATAATCCCATTTTTTGGCACATTATCAACTTGGAAGTTGATATCTCCAAAGCCATCTTTGGGAAGACTTGAAGAAATTGATATTGATTGTTGGAAAGACATTAGATCATCTCAGATATTTTACGGAACATTCATTAATTTCATATCTTGCCTCAAATCCACTTATGTGTGTGCTAGCTTAATTTATTCTCAAAAAACATCATCCATTATTTTAGTTATCAGTAAGGCGAAAAAAAAAAAATTGTTGACAGTGCTATTCAAGTGGCAAGAAGTGTACAAGTTTTTATTTAAACGTGTCTGTGTCTGTGTGTTGGTATGCGTGCGGGTGCTCAGAGTTGCGGCGGCCGCAAAATTTCCTCTCTTTGCTGCTCTTTTATTATGTGTATATTTTTCTTTTTTATTGTATTATGCTTTGTATATTGTTTGGTTTTCGTTTTGGTTTTGGTTTGACTTTGGTTTTTCAACTTCGTTTTACGCTTCAACGGCATAAATATATAAATTATTAACTCAGTTGTATTGTGTGTGAGTAGAGAGGGGGTGTCTATATGTGTGTGTGTGTGAATTTATGCGCGTGTATTGGCGTCTGTTTGCCTTGGCGCCAGTTATTGGCCTTAGCCCTTTGGTTTGCTTTCTTTATTGTTGTATTTGTTATTGTTTTCAATTTTTGTTGTTGTTGTGGCTACCTTTCTTTACTTTTATTGTTGTGCATTATTTCAAGTTATTTACTTGCTCTCTGCTTCCTTTCCGGCCATGCACTCACTCACACACAAGCACACAGTACCTATACTAGTGTGTATCTGTGTGTGTGTTGGTGTGTGTGCACACATATGTGTCTACATGATTTATGATCACACATTTATAGTGCTGACAATTGAATGATATTTTTACGCTGCTGTCAACTGCGTCGTGTCCTGAGGCGACAATGCACTAACATTGATCGATGTGAAGTGCGTGAGTGAATTGTGGGGATTTTATATCATTCCTAAGGATACGAGCTGTATTTGTGACCTCACACAAATCTCATACGCTTATATTCACGCACACTGTTGACCGACAACAGGCGCCTTGATGTTTATTATACTATAAATCTTATATGTGTATAAGGTTTGAGTTTGAGGCAGCCATTGTAACTTGCAAAATGTATTAATAAAATTAGAAATAACTTGCACTTGGATTTTAGTTTTATTTACATATTTGTAATCAATACTTTTACTGAACTAAAAACTAATTTGTGATGTGGGGCTTGGCGTAATAAATAAAGGTTTCCACTGAAATTCGTATCTAAAAGAGAAAATCAATTAGTCTTTGAAGGAAATTCGAGTACTTTTCCAGCAGGCCAGTAATTATAGCCTATCCATGTCAATTTGCATAAAATAAATTTAATTGAGCTGAAATAATTAAAATTTTAAAATATCAAAGTAATGCAGAAAATTGATATTCGATAGTTTGTTGCATTTGTGTATACTTGTAGTTAGGGGTTTTCTATCAATTTTTGCTGGGAATCTAATAGTATTTAATAATTTATGAATCGTCATGAATAATTTTTTCTTCAAAACATCTATTTTATTTTTTTAAATTTTTTTATGCCAAGTTTTTAAAACCATATTTTTTTTTTTTTGATTAATTTTTTTATTTTATGCAGCTTTTTGCCTTCTGAGGCTAGGGATGTTACAAGTTGATTTGGATGATTAGTAAGTCTATCCCTGTATCTTGAGCTGTGTCGTCCGATTAGTTCAGCTATGGTAGGGATGTTAAGGTCATTATGCAATACTTCGTTTCTTACAAACAATTCTGCTCCAGTCCATTTTCTCGGGCCTTGTTTTGCATCGTTTGCAGTCGTTTTATATGGGTCCTCGCAGAAGTTCTCCAGAGCGGTATTGCGTATGTGAAGACTGGTGCTACAATAGCATTGTAAATTGTTCTTTTGCTACGAAGCGACAATTTGCTAGAACTTTTCAGCATCCAGTCCAATTTTTTTAACTTTAATTTGCAGCTTTTGACTGTCTGAGTGATGTGTGGGCCGTATGTCAGTCGTCTGTCAAATGTGACTCCCAGATATTTTACTTTGGTGGCTCTTGGTATCGGAGATCCCAGTGTGACCTCAGGGCAGTCCCCTCTTCTGGTGGCAAATGTGATGTGCATTGATTTTAGTGTATTAATGGTTATACACCAGCGTTCCGCTAAGCTCTTGAACTCGTCTAAATATGCCTGTAGTAGTTCTGATGCTTCAAGCTCAGATGGACTGCTGCTCAGTATTGCCGTATCGTCTGCGTATGTTGCTATTAGCAATCCAGTGTTAGGTGAGGGCAGCGGCATGTCTGCCGTGTACAAGGTATATAGTGTGGGGCTGAGAACACTTCCTTGAGGAACACCTGCTCTTACTTGCCGAATCATTGATATAGCTTGTCCTTTTGCGACTTCAAAGCTTCTTCCTTTCAGGTAAGAGGCTAGCAGTTTGTAGTATTGCGGGAGAGCTGCTCTTATCTTGCTCAGGAGTCCCACATGCCAGACGCGATCAAAGGCCTGTTTGACATCTAGAAAGACTGCTGAACAGTATTCCTTTTTTTCAAAAGAACCCAATATGTGATGGGCAACTCTGTGTATTTGTTCCGGGGTTCCATGCTGACTCCTAAATCCAAATTGGTGGTCTGGTATTGGCCCTCTTAGATCCAGCTGTCCAAGCACTCGTCGCAAAAGTATTCTTTCAAATACCTTGGATAGTACTGATAACCAACTAATTGGTCTGTACGAGGCAATTTCTCCAGCGGGTTTGCCTGGCTTTGGAATCATCACAATCATAGCACGTTTCCAGCAGGCAGGGAAGTGTTGGATGAAAATCATATTACTTTGGCAATACCTTTAAAAATAATTTAATATTTAATAAGTCATGGGCCAACTTTGTTTTTTATTTTTTGGTTTCTTTTTCTTGTGCCTATTTTTTAATCCCATTTTGCTTTGGCAATATAAAGATAATACCTTTAAAATAATAATTCAGAAACCAAGTGATAATATTTCATGTTATATGACACAGTCTAGCTCTTAAAATTTATGACAAGTTTTAAGAAAAATATACTTCTTTTATGGAAAATAAATAATAATAATAATAAATATTCTTTGAAAACGAGTAAGCCTTTTCACAATGAGCTTAAATGCAAAGTTAGTCAAATAGTGTCAATATAAGGATGTATTGCGTATACGTAATACGTAATATTCATTAGAAACTTTATGTTTTTTAATCTTCGTGGATTTTATATAGATAACAACTTCGGTCCATTATGGCAATATTGCGTATACTTAATATTAATTCGAATTTTCATAATTTTTAATTGCTGAAATAATATCAAGAAATACTTCAACTGAGTCTGTTCGAGAATTTTATATTGATAACAATTCGTCTCCTTATAAGGCAATATTTCTGGCACAGCTAAGGACCAAAAGGTCCATGCTAGGCTGCACTCTGTTGTGTGGCCAGCCAGTGTAACCTAACCTAACCTAAGGCAATATTGCGTATACTTAATATTAATTCGAATTTTCATAATTTTTAATTGCTGAAATAATATCAAGAAATAATTCAACTGAGTCTGTTCGAGAATTTTATATTGATAACAATTCGTCTCCTTATAAGGCAATATTTCTGGCACAGCTAAGGACCAAAAGGTCCATGCTAGGCTGCACTCTGTTATGTGGCCAGCCAGTGCAACCTAACCTAACCTAAGGCAATATTGCGTATACTTAATATTAATTCGAATTGTCATAATTTTTAATTACTGGAATAAAATTAAGAAATATCTCAACAAAGCTAAATCGTTGCGCATTTCTAACAATTTGTGCATATATATGGTAATATTGCGTATACGTAATATTAATTTTCATAATTTTTACTTGCTGGAATAAAGTCAACAAATACTTCAACAGAGCTAAATCTTTGTGGATTTTATACTGACAACAATTCATGTAATATATAAAGCACAATTGCGTATACGTAATATTAATTAGAATTTTCATGAATTTTTAGTTGCTGGACTAAAATCAAAAAATACCTCAAAAGTAAAATTTCTTCGGGGATTTTATATTGGTAAATAGTAAAATTTCTTCGGGAATTTTATATTGGTCAATAGTAAAATTCTTCGGGAATTTTATATTGGTAACAATTCGTGTTCAAACGTAATATTTATTAGTAATTTTCATAATTTTTAATTGCTGGAATAAAATCAAGAAATGCGTTTTACAGAGCTACTCCTCAACAAAGCTTAATCATCGAAAATTTTATATTGGTAACAATTCGTGTCCATATAGGGCAATATTGCGTATACGTAATATTAATTTGAAATTTCATAATTTTTAATTGCTGGAGTACAATAAAATCAAGAAATAGATTTACAGAGCTACACCTTCTACAATAATATTATTTCGTTTCCATATGAGACAATATTGCGTATACGCAATGTTAATTAAAATCGTCATAATTTTTAATTGTCAATCCTAATTTGTAAAACTTATTTTTTTTAATTGAAACATAAGTGTTGTATAAGTTTGAAGTTTCTATATTATGTATAGTTGGTGCCTTGAATATTGTATTGTGAAGTGATATATAGCGAAAAAAAAAAAAAAAACCGACAAACTTTTAAAGTGTATGTTTTTGTTTTTAATCTGTAAAGTGCTTTTGGAATTTTAGAAGTTTTCCATTTTCCTTTAGTTACTTTAAGGTACCAAGTTAATCGTAGCCGGGGCAAATATATCCGCGAAAAGTGGTGGTTGAAAACCTTTTGGGAATACATTTGCACCTCGGCAACGATTAATTTTCAACAAACAATAAATGAAAGCACACAATAAATGAATATGAAATATAGATAAATTAAATATTTAATGTTAAAAATAATAATTTTATATTATTTGAACAATCTTGTACTTACTAAAGGAACGTTAAGAACATAAGTTTCAGAAAGAACTTTAATTGGTACAACGTTCTGCAGCATTTGCTGAATTCACATTAGACACTCCAAAAATATTTAAAATTTTTTGCAGTGTATTCCCTTTCGAGCATTTGTGCAACTTTTATAATTTTCATTGAATATCTGCATGCATCTATCTAAAGTGCTCCCAACACGCCAGACAGCAGCAACAAAAATAAAATTTATATATGCATATACATATATATATATATATATATATATATACTATATAGTAGGTATAAAGATACTTATCAAAATGTCATTAAAAAATCACTTTGCCAATGGTCTGAAATGTCGTCTGCTCCCAATGTGGACCACCAAGTTAATGTCGCAGCCTATGTCTTTGTGCCTGTTACACAAAAAAGATACCACGAATGCAAAAAGTTCCACAAAAAAAAGATAGAGATACATAGATAGTACTTCGGGGTGGGGGAGCAAAAACAAGAAGCCATCGTCTAGCGGCCCGAAATGTTTGTTGTGTGTGCAATTTCAATTTGATATAAAATGTAACCATTGGGAGGCATAAATGTCATTTCAGATAAATGTTGAAATTGCCATTTGATGTGTTTTGTATAAAATTATATACACAAACACACACACACAAGCAACGAAGCATAAAAAACACACCCACACACATATACACTCCCACACACAAAAATCTATATAAACGCCAGAGGTGGCAGAAAAAAAATCGAACGCCCATACCAAGCCACCTGGCGACAGTAAAATTTAATCAATTGTGCCGTCCAAGGACGTAAAAAATCGCCAAGCCATCCTGCCACAGGAACAGCTGCTATCACTTGGAATAATTGAAAAGCAACAAAAGTTGCAGCTTTGATGATTGATATGTATATTGGCTAAATTGTTGCTAATTTGCATAGAGCAAGGCTTTTGAGTAACATCCGGTGTTTATGAAAGCAAAATAATAAAAACTGTCTAGAATGGAATTTTCCGGAACTTGAATGGCTAACAAGAAGAAGAAGAAACGTAAAGCAAAGGAGTCGTTAAATTTATATAAATTGATTGTTATTGTGGGTTTTGCAATTATTGTGTAATAATTTCTACGCTGGAACCTTTGGTAGCTAGCTACTGAGCTTCTTGGAAGTTCCTCATTTCTGAGAAAATAGTATCTTGAATGATTTCCACAAAGCTTACTTAAGCTATTTGAAAGGATTTTTGGGTTTAATTGTCTTGACGTCACGTTATTATCATGAATTTTTCTTAGAAAATGGTATCTTGTATAATTGCCACTGGGTTTACATAAGCTACTTGAAAGGGATCATCTTGTCGTGACGTCATATTAGCTGCTTAGGAAAAGGATGACAAATTTAAGGTTATGTCTTGTAGTTGTTGATGTTCAGCTTCTCGGAATCTCCTTCAATTTACTTCGTATTAGAATTTATAGCATACAAAACAGTGGGCAGCTCTTGGCAGATGCTGTGCTAGCTTATCTAGAGGTCCTACTTTAGAAAGAGCTTATTTTGAATGATTTTCAATGGATACTTAAGCTAAGAATATCTCTTTGTCAATTCCTGTTATTCCCAGTGGGACATAGGGCCTTTAAGATGTTTCAATTGTGGAACCGTTTCTATTTGACCATGAATTTTGCACCTACTGAAACAGGTGGATTTTCCACATAAATGTGAAAAATGGAGACTGGTTTCCAAACGAGCTTACACTCATATTTTAAATTTCAATTTGCAAATAGTGGAGAACTTCTACAAGTTACAAGTCTAAAGAAGATCCGGTTGGCTTCTCCTAAAAGATAACCAGAAAATCTAAAACAAGAAGCCACCTATAATCCCTTTTCGGCTGCGCTCGGTCCGAGACCGAAAACTTTCGGGGACCTTTGAATCATATATGACGAAATAGCCACCGGAGCTCCCTCTCTCGTTAGCCCTGACCCTACCTTCTATGCGTGTTGTCAACTTTATCTTCAGTACGGGTGCTCAGGTTACCCAGTAGGAGGTGAGAGTAGAATTCCTCAAAATAAGATTGCTTATAATAGATATCCTCAGCTTTTCTAAAGCTTAAGATTCTACACTATGGAAAAATCTTTTTATTGACGTCACAATATCTTTACTTAAATGATTTTCACAGGATATTTGGAAGAAAACGTCCTTCATCTTGTACTGACGTCATATGCTTCGATTACGAAAAGTTCCCCAAACCTATAGCTATGTATTAAGATCTATAATGTCTGGTTCCCTAACTTTTACAAGTTAAATAGTATATGATAAAATTCAGAAGGCAAAGCATAATTTATATTGTGTTATTCGAATCCAAGAGTAACTTTGGAAGGACCATAGATCTCAGGTAATTGCTATCAGTTTTGGATTTAACTACACTCATCCCATTGTATAATCATCTATCTTCTAATGAAACAAAACGATGTTTTCGGGCCTATTTGATTGGATTTCCTGAAAGTTCATTCCCAAATATGTTAGTATTAACAGGAAAAGAATCTATAGAGTTTTGGAACTGGTTCCTAATATAACCACGATATTCTTATTTGAGGGCAGGTTCTTATCTAGTTTGGCCGAAAAGAAGGCGAAGTATGGGAATTATTTGTAGCATGATGAAAAGACATAAAAACTTCCTGTTTTGATTGTTAACTGCAATTTTATTTTACAATAATTGGACATTTTTATCTGGACGAAAATCAACATGGCGGCTCTTGTCTGCACTCTGCACGCAGAACATCGTCCCCGAATTTCAGTTTTCCAGATTCTTGTAGTGAAATAGAAATGAAAAATGTATTTTTGTTTATTGAAATTAAAGAGATTCTCTAATGGATTATACTAGATCCTAAATGAGTTTGTATGAAAAATGAACGTAAATCTGGACGTTAGAAAACCATTTTTTTTTTAACTTTTTTTGGGATTGGGCTTAAAATAACAATTTAACAATTTTTTATGTATATTGTTAGTATAAGCCATAAAAAAATTATATCCTATTCAAACATGCTTTAAATGAAGGGAACCGGAAGAATAGATCAAGATCTGTGCTTCAAATACTGATGAAAAACATGGTTCCGAGAAAATCGCGCTTAAAACGCGTGCGTCTTAGCTGCGTTTACAACGCGCGCGACTTAGGTGCGTTCAAGTACGCTCTATTTCTATAAATATCGACCGCATCAAAAAATCCTTGCGTACACATATTCTTAGAAAATTCAGCTGTAGCTTTGCGTATAAATAATCGATGTTCTCCGACCAAATTTGAAAGAACCTTCCTTCGATATTGATTGAGTAATGTTTTCGTTTCAAGGATAGGGGATCTGTTTTGGGTATATTGGAATAGATTTATATCTATTTTTTGTTTTCACATATCATCATGAGAATGCATGCACCCTTCGTATTTCTTACTAGATTCTGATAACGACATTCTCGATTCCATAGCCCCAAGTTTGTTGCCTTTTTGGGAGGAGATCCGTCCTCTATATTAAGAGCTGATATGGCTTTTTCTTCATTCATTTCAGTTTTTTGACTCAAAAGAAGGAAAAGTTCAACAAAACATTTTAGAATACAAATTTTCTATTAACGCTTCCATAAATTTTTGTTCTTTTCTTTTTTGGATCTATTCTACATAGTTTTTGTATCCCCGTAATAGCTTGTTATGTGCGATGAGAATTCGTTTTTCCATCTGAGTTAGAGAAAAGCATTATTTTTGTGAATCGAGCTAATCTAGAACTAGTAAGTAGAAATCAAAGGAGCAGATAAAACTAAGTGACTTAAAAAGTGGGAAGGCTATAAAAGTAAAAGACAAATTATACAGGTCTACAAATACCTGGGATCATGACAGTTGTTGAAAAGTTAAGAGTGATTTCCGAAGTAATTTGCTGCGTAGAATCCGAAATCCGGAAATCAAAATTGGACCAGCATGCCAGCATTTTGAAATAATTGAGGTTATGTTCCCGAAAAATGGCGATTGTCTTTTATTTCCTACTTTTGAGACTATCTACAGGGTGCAAAAAATGACGTCAAGGAGTATATTTCGGACATAGCCATTACTTTGCGAAAACAAAATGCATCTCTTCAACTTTTAAAAGTAAAAGGATAAAAATGGTATCTAAATGATGTAACTGGAGAGACAGACCACAAACATTTGAACTCCGGACTCGGATTCAACGCAGCAAATTACTTTGGCAATGACCTTTAGCTTTTTAACATCTGAACCATGTTGGCCTGTGTTATCTTCTATATTCATAGCTCAATATGTAAGATTGTCCTTGAAAAAATTCTCATTAGTTCATAACTTATAGAATCTATTATTACTATTGCTAGAGCTTTAATTGAAAGCTGCGAATGATCAATAAATGTCACTTTCTTAGCATCTGCAAATAGCCAAAAAAAAAATCCAATCATGCTAATAATATAATACTCATACGTCATGGACTATTTGCAAAGGCATAATATTGCCTTATAACAACTTATATAAACCTCACCCATTGGGCACATTTATATTAGTTTCTATTTTTGTTCTCTCAGTGTAGGCATTTCTCAAAGTAAGTTTGATTAACAAACACACAAAAGATAAGAACTCGGACTGAGTTGGCTCTTTATCATTACAAAGTCGTCAACATCATCATCTTCAGTAGTAATAAGAACAACAACAAAAATAACAACCAAAGCTATACAACATTATCATTAAGCAGCAACCAAAAAAAAAATGAAAAGGAAAAACAGTGGAAAACTTAACATATACATATATGTATGCCATATGTATATATGAAAAATGTTTTATTACTACACGCTGTACATTTACAGTTACAAATGGGACACACACACACACACGGCTACACACAGACATACACACACACACGGCCTACTGGCTGCCAAACAGACAGTCCTTATGCGTGCCTCTTTGTCGCTTTTCACAGACACTCACTATATATTCATATGTGTGGGTGAGTAAATATAACTAAGTGTCAGTGTGTGTGCGTGCGTGTGTGTGCCATGGCGTCGGTCGCCATTGTGTTGGACCCCTCGTACACAAACAAACACGGCAATGCACACGGAATTATTGTTGTTGTTGTTGTTGAGCTCATCGTGGGTTGCAAAACCCGCAATGAGTCCTGTAGTTAAAGAGACGCTTGTGGGGGGGCGTCTGGCACAAAAAAGCATACAAAAGTGAGTTATGAAATGTTGACAAGACATTTTATTGTACACAGACATAAATCATCATATACATATGTGCGTGTGTATGTGTGTATTAATATCCTTATGGTAGGCTACAATTGCAGGAAACCCTTTCCTTTTTTAAAACATAACAGTAAAGATGTCTTATTATTCCATAAAGTGACCAAACCAAGCAGATCAAATTGTTTTAAATGCGCATTACGACGCATAATGGCGTACTATCTGGCGTATGAGTAATGCGCTAGGGCGCAACAATAAGTGCGGCTTATTACTCATACGCCGCATATGCAAGCCAATGCATAGGAATTATAAAATCCTTAAAGCACTTTATGTTTGTATTGATTTGATGGGAAGTCAAATTTAATGCAAAGTAATGTCTGGTGCGCATTTACAATTGCGAAAGCCTTTTTTGGCCAGGACACAGTGAGGGCAAAAAAACTGCAAATATCCTGAGTATGGGGCCATAAAGGGACAGCTGGCTTAGGATTTCATACTTTTAATGGTGCAAGCTGCTTAAGCATAAACAAACCCTTTATCAAAGCTAAAGGAAATTTATGTATGAATAATAAAGCATACGCAGCGTGGGTTGAATTCTTAGAATTTTAAAATATTTTCTTAATTTTCTCTGAAATTAAATTTAAATGAGTAAGAACAAAATTTTTGGAAGCTACTTGTGAAAGGGTTGTCTTTAAAATATGTCTTTTTGGATATTTTATTTTTTTTATTTTAATAAGTGAAGAATCTGTACATCAATTTTGTACCATAGTAACACATGTATGGTAAACTAAAAACAGCCAAATAACGCAGTATAAGGATTTTAATTGTAGGTAGTCTTACTGTCCCAACGTCTTCAATCAATCTTGCCGTTTAAGCCGCCTTAAAGGGTGGGCAGGGATTAGTCCTCTTGCGAGCGTGTTGCGGTGTCGTTGAAATCTTTCGCTGTATCTACTAGTGCACCTACCAATCTGCTCTTCAACTGTGTCCAGATTGAGGTCTCTATGGAGTGTGGAATCGCATACGTACCAGGGACAATTAGTTATCTGTCGTAATACTCGATTTTGAAATACCTGTATGCGTTTATAGTTCGATTTGGCGGCAATCCCCCAAATCTGCACTCCATAAAGTCAAATCGCTTCTACCGATGGACATCTGGATCTGGACATGTACGGCTCTTTTACATCTCAGCGGCAAGGTGCTCATCTTATTGTAGAGCCACCACAGTTGTAGCATTCTGTGCCGACATTTTTTAACCGTATCTTTGAGGTGTGGCCCAAAGGTAAGACGCTTGTCCAAAGTGATGCCGAGGTATTTAGCTTGCTGCTCCACGGTAGCTTCCTCTAGTTGGATTGAAGGGGTATGCGTCAATCTTTGAGTGTGAAGCAAGGGCTTATTGTTTTTAGTGGGTAAATCTTCAAATTCCACCGTTTGCACCAAGCTGCAAGAGTATCAAGATACGCTTGTAGACCATTACTTGCCTCTACGCTACATTTGCCATTATAGATGACTGCGATGTCATCTGCATATGTCGCAATAATAGAGGGAGCTTCCATATGTTTAGAGGTAGGGCTGGGTATATCAGCGGACCCAGAAAACTGCCTTGCGGCACTCCTTATCATCATCATCATGTGGCCATGACAACCCGTTCACGGGTTTCGGCCGACCTCAGCAGCTCTCGCCAGGCGCCTCTGCTTTGCGCGCGCCTTCTCCAATTAGAAATACCAAGAGAGGATAGGTTATCCTCCACTTGATCTTTCCATCGGAGTCGTGGTCCTCCCCTTCGTCTCCCTTCGTAGGCTTTTGCTTCGAATACCTTTTTCGCTGGAACATCGTTATCCATACGTACGACATGGCCGAGCCAGCGCAGACGTTGTATTGTAATGCGCTGGATAACATCTATGTCGTCATAGCGCTCTTACAGCTCGTGGCTCTTCCGTATGCGATAATCGTCCTCAAAACGTACGGGACCGAAGATTTTACGAAGAATTTTCCTCTCAAACGCCCCAAGAGAAGCTGCAACTGTCCATGTCACAACCCATGCTTCTGCGCCATATAAGAGCACGGGCAAGATAAGCGTCTTGTGGAGTGTTATTTTTGTTGTTCGAGAGAGTTCTCTGCTGCACATCTGCTTACTGAGACCAAAGTAGCACCTCTTGGCAAATGTTATTCTTCGCTTTATCTCTAGGCTGATGTCATTTTCGGTGTTAACGGCGGTGCGGCACTCCTGCTCTCATATTATTATTGGACGAGTATATGTCCCTTACCTTGACCTTAAACTCTCGTCCTTCCAGATATGATCTTAAAAGGCCATAGTACGGTGCAGGCAAAAGGTTTTTAACTTTGCACAGTAGACCATCGTGCCACACCCTATCGAACGCTTGCTGCATGTCTATGAAGAAAGCGTTGGAGAACTCCAGGTCCTCAAAAGGCAACATGATGTGCTTCACCAATCTGTGGACCTGTTCCACAGTGCCGTATCCCTCTCGAAAGCCGAATTGGTGATCCGGCAAGACATTGCACTTATAAAGGCAGAAATCTGATTCGCAATAGTCCTCTCTCATAATTTAGACAGGGAGGTTAAAAGACTTATTGGCCGATGCGACTAAGGATCAGCTTCTGGTTTGCCTGGCTTGTGAATCATAAGAATCGCAGCTAGTTTCCATTGCTTTAGGAAGACTTGGAGCCTGATAAAAACATTAAAAATTGATACTATTATATATAAAGAAGCGCTCTTGTAGGCAAGGCCTTCAACATAGAATAACATAACATTGCAAATTCTGTCAATACCCGGAGCTTTATTTTTCGGTAATAATTGGATCGCTTCAGTTAATTCTTCAATTCCTATAGGGTTAATAGGCGGAAACATCCGCAGTGGGGTCTGAATGTTCTGGTGGGTCTCCCTAGTTTGCTCTATCGTAGCATCGTAGATGGTATCCGAAAGTATAAGCCTGTTCCCTTTCGTTTTGACCAAGTTCACCACCAGTACATCGGACAGGAACCATTTCGAAGGGTTGACGTTTAAGCGATTTTGTGCACTTCCATAGAGAGTAGTTCGCATCGACGGTGTAGTCCAAGAAAGCCAGTTTTTGTTCGAAGATCATTATAATCACTTCTGAGTTCCCTTAAGAGGTTACGTAGCTATCTTGCCGCTCGGTTCCACAAAATTCAGCCCCAGTGCTACTAATTCTAATTTGTGAATTCCAACAAAAACTAGACAACTTATAAAAAATTTTTTAATGCCGTGTGCACCATACGTAGTCATTATATTTCTGCCATCCATTAAACGCCAAAAGTTCTAAGTTTATATGGTAAATTTATTTAAAAATTATATCTGCAAGTTTTCGTGCTTGATGCAAATAATCTGTCATATTTTAAATTTGTTTTAAATCAACTCAAATCAAACTCAACTAAATCAAAAAATGAAATAAAATAATAAATAAACATTTTTTTTAATCCAAACAAGCAATTTTTTATCTCAAAAAGCTTTTGTGTTTTTGAATACAAAATACCCAAATTTAATTCATTTTGTTTACAATGCAATTTGAGACAGTAAATATTTTGTTATATAAAGTTGAGCAAATAAGCGTATTTTATTAAGCAATTGAAAAATAAGCTCTAGCCGTCGAGTAAAAATTCCTTATAAAAATATAAAAAACTCACCCAAAAATATAAAAACTGTATGCAAAGTTTTATGACAAACGATTTTTTCATCGAATTTATTAAAAATTTCTACACTATACTAGATAACTGAAAGCAAATTGCTTATCAAATTAGTAGATACACAGCAAGGACTCTGCTCAGCTTTGCTCATTTACATAAATGGCACCTGTCTCTTCACAGATTTCTTTTTTAATTAAATAACTTTGTAGTGCCAAGACAGCTGTTGAACTTATCTTTTAAATGCGCCCTGCAACAGCCCTTTCTAAAGAAATCATTTTTAAAAGTACTTTCCATCAAAACCGCTTGCAATATCTTTTGGTCATGTTTACAAATAAGCTGCATTTCAAAGAAAACCTGAAAGCTGCATCCGCTTCAATACAAATTTCCATTACAACTGACCTCTTAGTGTCAAGAAATTTCCCACCATTATATAAGAAAAAAAATATTATTACTTATATTCAACTGAGTGCTTTGTAAGTTTCCTTCCTTTTGTCTGGCTGCTGCTGCTTTACTGGCATTAAAAATTCTTTACTTCTTTATATTTTCATGACGTTAACCTGCTATTACCGGTTGGCTTGTTTTTGCTTCGTTGCAAGTTGGGAGCAAGCAGTTTTATTCGTCCTTTTTATGGCTAGGAATTAGGAAGGAACTGGCAAGCGCTGTTTGCCAGGGTTGGGGTATTGTAGCAGCTGTACCTTCATCCAGAGTTACTTTCTCTTTACGATTGATTAATTTTGTATAATTTTTTGTGTTAAAGCAAACGCAACCAATTTGACAATTTTCTTCTTTATATAAATTCAGGACATGTATTTCATATAACACTAAATAATGGACTAGTTGGGAATTGTTTCACCGTGATGTTAGCTACTCTACTATTTTAGGTGGAGTTTTTTTGACAACGAGGTTTATTGATAAATTTGGTAATGCTAATCTACTAGTGTGCCCGGCAGACGTTGTCCAGCCCAAACTTTTTGAATACTCTTAAAGTAAATAAACATCGTAAGATTCTCTACTTGGCTTATCTGGAAAAATATAATATTTTTAGATTAGCTTGCAGCTAGATTCATAGTTGCACCATTATTAGTCGAATGTCGCGCTTCCCGGGTCTGTCTTATTCTCATTGCGATCTTCACGTTCGATTAGTACGATTAGATTGACAATTAATTTGATTCGTTGCATTTCTTCTAATTGATATACATCATGCATTGATCGATTAGGAGACGGCATTCCCAATTGTCCTAACAAAAAATCTTCTGATAAATAATCTTGCTATTTTATCCACAATTCAGGTGGATTTTATGGAAAACATGTTTCCAAAATAATCGCAAATAGAACACGTATTTGATATGGATAACGGGGAACACAAACTCATCGCAATAGGCTTAAAACCTTTGTATTGAGAACCTCTAACTCACGCAAAAATCAGATTTGAAATTCATCAACGCGTGTATAAGAACATCCGTAACACGTATAACATAAGTTTCTTTTATATATATAGATGTAGTATCATACTGTCTTTAGGCTAACATCTCGAATTTCACCCTTAAATATTTATTTGACAAGAAAAAATAAATAAATAGAAGTAATAAGTTAGCAAGAAAATGCCAAATATAGTCAACAAAAGCTATTTTAAATTGAGCCATAACTCCTTAAGTTAAAAAATATAAAATATCGATAAAAAATTGTTTTCAGTAATTTTAATCTGTTTGCATTAAAAGTTTTTCAAATTCGTTGGTCTTTCCTTTTTGTACCCTTTAAACTCACAATGCAAAGTAAATATGTAACCCCTCCTCCGAACTCTGTTTCCCCCATAAGCCTCTGGCTGCAGCTCTTGTTGCAGCTCTCGCGGCTTTTGCACTAGAAATCTCATTTTGTTGTCTGCTTTGCATTTGCCAGCGAAGAAGGTGACCCCAGCACTTTGCTTAACCCGGGATAAGAGTGCGCGCGCTTACGGATTCAAATCCGTGCACAAAGGACCTTGACACATTTTTGGGGGATTTTCAACCTCTGTTCGCTGTTGTTGTTTTCGTTGTTGTTGTTGGATTTTGCGCTGTTGCTTTTGCTCAGTTGCTTTCAACGCTGGAGAATTGGCGCTGTGATTGTTTTAATTTTATAAACAGCAGTCACAGGGGTTGTTTGTGTGGGTTTGTGGGGTTGGTGGGGGTTGCTCCGCGTAGTTGTTGTTGTCGTGTAGTTGTGCTCAAAAGGCTTTAAACGTTTTGGCTATATTTCTGTTGGCAAGGTATTTGCATTTAGTTGGCCCCCGGAGGGTTAAGCTGAGTGCTTCAAGTAATACAGAAAAGGAGAACGACAGAGAGTAAAACAGAATCAAAGAAAGATCAGGGTAAAGGGTACACGATATACGTAAAACGTTGGCTGCCAAGTTCAGGCAGCAAATTAAAATGACCTTCACCCAAAAAACACGCGCGGACGAGCAGGACACAAAAAACCTCAACACGTAGTGATGAGTCGCTGCGAGCATGCAACAAAATGTTGAACCCCTTAAGCAGTTGGCAATGGCAAAGGCAGCGCCAACGTGCAACATGCAACAACACCCGGACGAGTGCCATCAAAGTGTCGACGTCGACGACGCCAGTGGCACTTAAGACATTTGCGGCATGTTACATGCAACACATTTCCAAATGCCAGGCCCAGTCACGCCATGTCCTTAACCCTACCCCTACACACACCTCCCACCCGCCGGCCAGGACAACCTGCCGCATTCATTAAAGTAATTGAAGTGCGAGGCAGAGAGCGAGTGAGCAACAAAATTAGAAAAAGACCAGCAAACTGGAGGGGTTACCAACAAAACCAAAAAAAAAAAGGGAAAAAAGTGGTAAAATGACAGCAATATGTCTATGCTTCGTTGAATTTTTCACAACATGTTGCCCGGCATTAAAATCATTGTCAAATTGGAGGAGCCCTGCAGCCGGGGGGTAGGACAGGTGTGTGGCAACGAACCAGCTGCCATGTTGTGTGCATTAAACCCATCAATTAACGTTGAGTAAAACTTGTCCTGACACTGCACTGTAAGTGTAAGTGTGTTGGTTTTTATATTTTCCACTCTCTCTCTCTTTCTGCGGAAAAGCAGCGTGAAAAAGAGCTGAAACATTAAAAGAAAAGTTTAAGTCGGAAAAACGTAGCGTTAAGTTTAACGTTTGAAATCTTTAGAGATGCGGTCATAAAATGATGCACAAATCACTTGTACGCGACAGGAAATCAATAGCTAAAAATGCCAAACCAAATAAAATATTTACGAGCAATAAGCGTAATAATAAAAATGATAAAGGCGTTAAAGTCGAATAGAAAATGCTCTACCGATGAAAATTACTTTTGTATTGAAATGATTTTTTTGAATTTTTATTTTAAAAGCTTTTTTAGTTGCAACAGGTTTGAGAGACATGGAATTTAGCGTCATACACTGTCCACCAAGGAATAGAACTGCAGAAAAGCACTTCAGTGACATACTCGCTTCTTGCGGCCAAAGAGAAATCTAAGATTGGCGCTTTTTGGATTTTCGCACTTTGAAGTCATTTTTATATAACATTTTGTTAAAACACCTTTACTTTTTTACGTTAATCTTAAGAAATGTAATTCGAGTAAGAATAGTTATGGTTTACTAAACTCAGTCGATAAATGCTTAAGTTACGACGCTTATTGTAAACAAGAAAGTTCAATTTCATCAACAAAAAAATGTTTTAGATGGATAATTCGTTTGTTCATGAAGATATCGTAACCAAATTTGGCATAATGCTTAAGAATCAATAACAACCTTAGAAGTATCCAAATTTGGTCGCAATATTTTAAAAAACAAACGAAATACAACAAATTTCGTTAAAAAATCGATTTCTGGAAGACAATTACTATGGGAGCTACATGGTATAGTCAACCGGATTTTGTTCAAATTTGGCGTTTGGAAATTTATTAATGCACGTACGCAACTGTGCCAAATTTCAACAAAATCGGTTGACTATATCATATAGCTCCCATAGTAATTGTCTTCCAAAAAATCGATTTTTTAACAAAATTTGTTGTATTTCGTTTGTTTTTTAAAATATTGCGACCAAATTTGGTACTTCTAAGGTTTTTATTGTTCTTAAGCATTATACCAAATTTGGTTACGATATCTTCATGAACAAACGAATTATCCATCTAAAACATTTTTTTTTGTCGATGAAAATTGAATTTTCTTGTTTACAATAAGCGTCGTAACTTAAGCATTTATCGACCGATTTTAATAAACCATAACTTTTCTTACTCGGAATTAATATTTCTTTAAGACATTGTGAAACAGCAAGTTGATTTTCTAGCTGAAAATATATATACAACTGCTACTGCTTCTACGACGCCTAATCCTGTGTCACGTCCCATTAGTTATGGCATTGTTCTCGTGAAGGAGGCTAAAGAGCTAATCAAAAGAAAGAGGTGCATCCGAAGAAAAGCAATTCAATTTCAAGATCCTTGGGACGGAATTTTGTGGAACCGAGTGGCAAAACAGCTACGTAACCTCTTAAGGGAACTCAGAAGTGATTTCTTCGAAAAAAAACTGGCTTCCATGGACTACACCGTCGATGCGAACTACCCTCTATGGAAGTGCACAAAATCGCTTAAAGGACAACCCTTTAGACAGGTTCCTGTCCGATGTCCTGGTGGTGACACTTGCTAAAAACAAAAGGGAACAGGCTAATTCTTTCGGATACCATATAGAGTATCGTTTCAGTCCTTATGAATTTGCTACGATAGAGCAGACTAGGGAGACCCACCAGAACCTTCAGAACCCACTGCAGATGTCACCGCCTATAAACCCTATAAGGATTGAAGAATTAACGAATATTTCAGAAATTTGACTCACGGATAAGTGAACTCCCTCGAATGATATTACTTTTATTGTCTACTGTTTTAGTCAATCCTATCCGATAGCTAATACTAAATAAATGGGTATAAAGACACCAAATGCATTTTTTCAAATTTATCACATAATAAGCTACTTTTGGTGTCTACTGTTTAAGTCAACCTATCCGATAGTAATACTAAATAAATGGGTATAAAGACACCAAATGCATTTTTTCAAATTTATCACATAATAAGAAAATTATAAGAAATTTTAAATCTATAACTTCTACAGTGAGAAAGTGTTCGAAAAACAAATCTAATTTTCCAAAAAAGACTAAAATTCAAAGAAATAATAAAAACATAAAACGAAGCTTCCCTATATCTTAAGCGTTACAAGCCTTTCGAGCAAAACACATAAGACCCACCAACTACATTTTTTGTAGTGTATTAAAAAAAAAACACGAAGAAAATAAGCGTAAAACAAAAGCTATAAAAGACAGTTCATTGACCTTGTTAGACATTGATGAAAATGGCTGGGCACATCAGAGCCGCAGAGCAGCAAATGAAGCAGCAGGTGTGGTTAGCGGATATCGTATATATTTTGGCCATAAAGTTAAGCTGACCAGCATCGGAGCAGCAAAAAAACAAGAACATAAAAATGGCTTTCAATTTCCAATGCTTAATGATCTAAAAAGGAAAAGGAAGGAAAATATACCACATATATACACAGACCATATACAATCTTCTATGTGTGGCACACTCGAAGCAATTAAATCGTAATGGTTATAGAATCAGCATCGCATATAATAAAATATAACACTCAATAGTCACGCGTGACTTGCTTTACTCACGAATTCGCTTCCTGCGATAAAGCAATACAAATGATATTTAATTTTATTGCATATTAATATATCAAAATGCAATAAGAGAGCAAACCAATCAGAAAATAATGAAGCATATTTGATTATGGTGGGAATAAGAATAATGAGTACTAAAAGTTTGAAATTTGTAAGAGTTTTAAGGATTATGTGTGTATGGTAGATTGATTTTTAGCAATTTTTAACATATAATTGCTGCACAGTGATTATATATCAGAATTTTTTAATATTCGTTTTGGGAAATCAATTCAAATTCCATTCTCGTCAATTTTCACCACTTGAGTGAATCACATCGATATTTGGCAACAGTCTTTTGGGATCCACCATAGTTAAAGTACAACACGCTAGAGGGCGCCACCCAATTGGGGCGACAAAAGCTGTTTAAGCCTGAGTTGAGCATCAGCTTTCATGGCGCAAATTATAAAAAATAATTCTATTTATTAATTTTAATTAAATAAATTTAATATAACTGCCGTAAAAAACTTTACACCTGTATTTATCGGCATAAATAATATTGTCAGATTGCAAATAAAAAACTTTTAAAACCACAAAGTTATTAGTGAAAGTGTTAACGAGTTATATAGATGATAAAAGTTGTCAAATCATTAAAAATTTAAATTAAATGCATTTAATGTTAATACTTATTATATATTAAAGATGAAAAATAAGTTTATTACGCTTTTAATAAAGTGAATTTTAATACTCATCAATTTGTCAGCCAAAGTTCAAAACTATTTTAAAGCTATTGATATAATGAATATGAAATTAAATAACTTCGATAGCAATAAAATTTAACTTTTATACATTTTTTTCAGTAAAAATATTTTAGTTTATTTAAATAACCGCAGTTTTATAAATATTAATTCAAGAAAGTATTAATATGGATGATAGATAAAGCTCTTCAAATTACCCTTAACTGGAGTCTAAGTGAAGCGCTTAGCATCAACCAGAATCTCGAAGACTCAAGCCATAGAGATCTGCGTCCTTAGTACCTTCTCAAGGGAACTAGGGGAGCAAACATCTGCATTTATTGAGATAGCCAAGCTGCTAGTAAGGCATTGTCATCCTGGAGCATCTCCTCCAGAATAGTTAAAGAATGCCATAACTACCTCCAAACTCTGTCCGCCCGGAACATAGTCTTGCTATGCTATGTTGGGTGCCTGGACACTCGGGAGTGGACGGTAAGACGATCGCTGACGATCTAGCATGACAGGTTGCCTCCACCCTGACTACATCTCCCGCGGCGTTTTGTGGTATTAGATGGTCCACAATCAAAACCATGATTAGCAAATGGGCCACAGGAGAATATAGGAGATACTGGGCGTACCCTCCCTTCGTAAAAGCGCTTGTCAAACCTCATCCTAGAGCATCTCCTCCAGGTTGGTTTAAGAATGCCATAACTACCTCCAAGCCCTGTCCACCCGGAACAAAGTCGTGCTATGTAGAGTGCCTGGACGTTGGGAGTGGATGGTACAACGATCGCTGATGATCTAGCCATGACAGGGTGCCTTCACCCTGACTACATCTCCTGCGCCGTTTTGTGGTATTGGTTGGTCCACAATCAAAACCATGATAAACAAATGGGCCGCAGGAGAACTATAGGAGATACTGGGTGTACTCCTTACCGGGGCTACGTCAAGTAAAAGTGCTTGTCAAATCTCTGCATGCGATCAAAACAAAAGGGTCTTGGCAGAGGGGACCTAAAGCTCCAGGTAGGTTCCCCATCTGGCCAGCTACATCTGTCTAGATATCATCTACAGAAAATTGGCCTATCGGACTCTTCAGAGTGCAGACTACTGTCTAGAAGATGATGAAACACACGCGAGACATATTCTTTGTGACTGCCCAGCGCTGGTATGGGACAGAGCTTGTCACATGGGAAAGGAACGGATTAGTCCCTTCCATCTCAGGTCAATACCAACAAAAGACCTACTGCTATTCATGTGGAAAGCGGAAAGTCTTTTGCTTTAACTGAAGCGTACAAAAGAACTCATAACCATATTCAAGGGATATATAAACAAAATTAACAGATATTTCAAAAGAAATGACTTTTCAATTTGACAAGAATGCATAATTAAATTTCAAAAGGAGTCCCGCTTTGATAATGCATCCCAAATTAAAGATCTCTTTTAAAATCTATTTCAGTTACCTATATTTATACTACTACTCACTGTATTTTCAAAACTTTGCAACATTTAAGATAGGTCTCCCTTAATTATGCATATATTAGCAATCTATTCCAACTTCTATTTATCACATTAACATCTATATAATCGCCAATGCTTAAAAACCTATTTGATGCCAAGGCGTACCAGTCTTAGACTTATTGCCAGCTATTTACTGTCCCATTTATTCTCGAAAGTGTGGCAATAAAAATACAAATGAAATGCTTTTTTCCACTAGTATAGTTGCATATAAAACAGAATCTGCTCAAATATAGTTACTCATATTTTTTTTTTTTTACGTTCAAACTTTAGCAAAAGGCTACGCCCTTTGTGGCACATTTGCTACAGAAAAACTTTGGTCAGAACTTTATCTAATTATGCGCAAGAATTTCTCAGAAGTGACCATAAAAAGGGGCAAGAGCTACAGAAGCAGCAACCGCAGCAAGTCATAAAAAAGTAAAAGGTTCCGGGGGTTTGTGGTCGCAGTCGCTGCCATTTTAGTTGTACCAAGTCCTGTGTCCTGGTCAGCATCATCTCATAGTAGTACTTTCGCCGCAGCATAAAACTTGAATAACTTTGGAGCCATTAGTGAAGCTGACGCAGACTTTTTGGTGTTTCAGCAGCAAAATGCAGGCTAAAATATTTGCAGCTTCTTTAACAAATGCGTGTCAAGCTAACTTTTTAATTACGTTTAATTAAGAAAAGCCAAGACAACAACAACTATAGTTCTGACAAAAAAAAACAATTACAACAAATGCGCTGAACAATGGCAAAAAGTTAGGTAAATAAATGCACAGCTGCCAATGGGACGAACCCTGAAAGTTATGCTACATTTTCTTCAGCTTTAATTAAGCTCAAGTAATATGAAAACAAACAAAGAAATAGCAAATGTCAAAACCTGCTACAACATACTTGGAATTAAATGAAATCTGCAGAAGCAAAAGTGTTAAGCGGAAGTGCAACTAAAAGTGCAGCAAAATGGCCAAAAATAAATCCAAAAGCCAGACAAGAGTAAAGCAAGGCAAGCAACAATTGTCGTTGCTCAGATATGGCACATAATACGTATACGACATGTGGCCCAACAACAGGCCCAACATCAGTTCATTGTACGGGCGCAATGCACAGTGAAACAAGCTCTCTCGTCATCATGACGATGATTACAATAGTATAAGATCCGATTACTTTTTGTGCTGTCATTGGAAAATCAACAGCTAAGTGAAATGGGATACATAAGGTACACACTGTGCACATAAATTGTTGATTGAAACTAAGCTAGAAAAAATGGCAGAATATAATGGAGTCATTTAACATATAAAATTAAGGCTTGAAGCTGTTTGAGGAGCTGGAACGCTGAGCAGCTTCAATTTCTTACTTGGCATAAAAAGATGTTTTGAAAAAGTAAAAACTTTTTTTTTTTATTAGGCTCCCATGAATGGGTTGGTTTGCTGGTGTGGGCGTATTTGGACATATTGCGTATATAAAGTCAGTATTTTGGTGTAAATAAGCTTCACAAGATTCTTCAAATTAAATTTGATGGATCTAGTTTATAAGAGTATTGGTAAAATATTTACTAAAAGTAGAATTTTTTGGCACGGTATTTGAAATTTTGTCAATATGTATGACATACTAAAATATATTTTTTCAATATTTTTAATTTGCAAAAACAATCAGTAAATTATATAAAATTTAAACAATAACAGTAGCAACTAGTCTCCATTGAGACTAGTTAAGTATCCATTGAGACTATTTAAGTCTCCATTGAGACTAGTTCAGTCTCCATTGAGACTAGTTAAGTTTCCATCGAGACTAGTTAAGTGTCCATTGAAACTAGTTAAGTCTCCATTGAGACTAGTTAAGACTCCATTGAGACTAGTTGATTCTTCATTGAGAATAGTTGAGTCTTCATTGGGGTTAGTTAAGTCTTAATTGAGACTAGTTAAGTCTCCATTGAGACTAGTTGATTCTTTATTGAGACTAGTTGAGTCTTCATTGAGACTAGTTGAGTGTTCGTTGGGACTAGTTGAGTCTTCATTGAGACTAGTTCAGTCTCCATTGAGACTAGATAAGTTTCCATCGAGACTAGTTAGGTCTCCATTGAAACTAGTTAAGTCTCAATTGAGACTAGTTAAGAAAGACTTCATTGAGATTAGTTAAGTCTTCATTGAGACTAGTTGAGTCTTGATTGAGAATAGTTGAGTCTTCGTTGGGGCTAGTTAAGTCTTAATTGAGACTAGTTAAATCTCCATTGAGACTATTTAAGTCTCCATTAAGACTAGTTAAGTCTTCATTGAGACTAGTTGTCTTTATTGAGACTAATTAAGTCTCCATTGAGACTAGTTGGTTGGTATATGCGAAATACTAATTATTATTATTGCAATAATAACGAAATTTCTGAATTAAAATCTACTTGAAAGATCAAGGACATGAAATATAAGTTTGACTCTTATATATTTACTATTATAATACTACATGTAAGAGGATTAGAGGAACTAGTTACATATGTCTCTTTCACGCTTTCAATCGACTTAGTTCGAATTAATTAAAAGGCTAAACACATTGCGAGTTTAAAAACTAAACTTCTGTGGCGACCAAATTAATCTTAAAAAAATCTCAAAAAATTGTTAATATTTTCTGTAGTTTATCGAAATTTCGTATATCCCAAAACTGTCTGCGTTAAAAATAAGTTGGTGAAAATAAATTCTCATTGAATTAATGTTAGTTTGGGGAAATCTTGAAGAATGCCAGAAAATATTAAAAAATCACTATCTGAAAAGTATAAAGTAAAAAAATTTTCTTATCTAAAATTGTAATGTACAAACTGTTCTTCATCGTATATTCCATTAATGCATAAATCCATAAGTTGAAAAATATAAAAAGTCAATTAATCTACCTCATAGAAATAAGTAAAAGTGCATTCATAAATTGTTCTAGATGTGATTTGATTTATTTTATGTATCATATATTCGATTGATCAAGCCTTCCTCTGTTTCTGAAAGATCCTTGATCCGTGGCACTATAAACTATAAAGTTAAATTTAATGTACTAAATTTTCAAAATGTATTCAAATGAATGTATTTTCATTTATTTTCTTGAAAAATCTAAACTCAAACCCCCGAGCTTGCGATCTTTAAAGTCCAAAACGTAAGATGTCCCTATTTTGCACATATACTTATTTCGTTAGGTAAATCTTTCAAGCCGCACAAATTTGAGATGACGGTACTAAGGATAGTGATGTATGAATAAGTTTGCAAAGGAATTCTATAAACAGATTATATCTGCAGATTTTGGCCTACCAACAATTCCTTTATGAATATAAATAAGGTCGAAACAAATATAAATAATTATGCACATATACTTATTTCTATGAGGTATTTAAGCATTTCTATAGTGAAGTTTAGAGGATAGAAATGTTCATAAGCTACTACCTTTAACTTTCTCGGGTCATATGATCAGGCCTGTATATTGAATATATTCTGTAAATATTTGTTGAATAAATTTAACATACACATTTTAAAAGTTTTAATAAATATTGAGAATTTCGATTTTAATCCATTCCACTTTCTTCAGTACTTTTAGAACCCATTTTGTTTATAGATTTACACAAGTGTACAGATGTGTAAGATATTTATTTAAGGGGAGGTGTTTTCAAAATTGTTCGAATAGATGGATTCTTTTTAACAAAAAATTAGAATAAGTATACGAAAGGATATTTCGATGCGTTCGAAAAACCTTTAATGCGTTTTTCTCGAAACCAGGTATTCCATATTATATTGAATATATTCTTTAAATATGTGTTAAATAAATGTTCAATAGTACATTTTTTTAAAAGTTTTAATAAATAGGATATTCGAATTTAATCCATTCCACTTTCTTCAGTACTTTTAGAACACCTTTTTTTTATAAATTATCACAAGAGTACAGATATGTAAGATATTTATTTTAGGGGAGGTTTTTTCAAATTTGTTCGAAAAAATAGAGTTTTTTTTTAGCAAAAAATTAGAAAAAGTGTACGGTAGGATATTTCAATTCGAACGATATTTAAAGAAAGAAAACGTACTTTACTGAAAACTTTAAATGTGTTTTCCTCGGAACCAGGTTTTTCATCAGAATTTGAAGCACAGATCTTGATCTATTAATCCGATTCCCTTCATTCAAAACATGTTTGAAAGGATATAATTTTGTATAGATTATACTAACAAAATGCTTGAAAAAAGCTAAAATGTTTTTTTAAACAAGGTCCAAACCAAGAAAAAATGAACACACTTAAAATTTTGTTATCGTATGTCCACATTTCAGTTAATTTTTCGTCAAAATTTATTAATTTTAGTAAACAAAGTAATTTTTCATTGTATTTTACTACAAGATGCTAGAGAACTGAAATTCGGAGACAATGCTCTGCGTGAAACGTCAGACAAGAGCCGTCATTTTGAATTTCGTCGAGATAAAAATGTCCACTTATTGTGTAATAAAAATCGCATTTAACAATCAAAACAGAAAGTTATCTGTCTTTTCATCATGCCACAAATATTTCCCAAACTACGCCTTCTTTTCGGCCAAATTAGAAAGAAACTCTTTTTAAATAAATATCTTACATATCCTTAAGATTAAGTTGAAATTTATTGAGATCACAGGAAAAAAATTAGCTTTATCTGGTTGGTCAGAAAAAGGGGTAAGTATATAAAATTTAGATGCTTCAACTCTTATAGGAGTAGTTTCTGCTACATGTAAAATCATGGGCATTTTATGTTGATCAAAAATTCACGCACCCTAGGAGGTCATAAATAACTCCCTCCACTCGTTATCTCCACTTGGGTAAACTTTATAATCCCTTTTATTCCTCAAGTAATCAATAAAAAAAAAGTGGCAAGTATCTAAAGTAGCTCACACTATCCAACTTCTTAAACTAAGCAATTTTTCATTAATAACCTAACAATTAATTACTACACCCTAAAAACTTAAAAATTTAAATTAACTATCTACCTACTTAAATAAGTTTTGGCCCACTGTGCCATGGCGAGCTGTTGCTGCCGTTGTAGTTGCTGCTTTTGCCAATGGCTGCCGCTCCGTGTTGCCTGCCTGTTGCCAAGCTGTATCTGCTGGCTTATGAATGGGTACAAAACGGACAACATCATTAAATTGTTTTCCCTAGCTGCAACAAAAACAGCAACAACAATAACAACTGACTGACAGTTGCCAACGTGCTCACATAGTGAGAACATGAGCATTTATGTATGAGTGTGCGCGTGTGGTTGCTATGTGCATCTGTATGTATCTGTGTGTGTGTATCTCTCCTTTGCAGTCAGTTAATTTTATTTGTGTGGCGCTTTTCAACATTTTGCTTACGAAATTTGCTATTGAAAGCAAACTCGACTTGCAGTTGGCAATATAAATGCAGTGCGGTAAAATAGGCAAACCGACGACGACTTGCTATATGCAAGGGTGGAGGGGGGTCTGGGCATGTGCTTGAAATCACTCTTGCCTTCATATATAGCCATAATTTTATTTTACAAATTAAATGGTAAAATTATAAATAAAGTAAATTAAGTGAAAGAAATTTACTTGTACGCAATTTGGTTAAGCTTCATACGAAATTTCTGTAGATGTGGAAATATTTTATGAGGTGCTCAAAAGGTACGAGTTGAGCTGGCAAAATAATTAGTTTCATTGGAAGCCGTCTTATGTACAACAATACTTAGCGTTGTAGCGTATGTGGGAGATACCTAAAGATTTTATACCCACAAGTGGCTCCTTAATGACGCATCAATGCTCTTTGAAGAAAATCTTACTATAGTTGGAGGATTAAAGTAAAAATAAGGCAGATTGTTCTTGCAACACTTTAGCATGTGGCAAAGGGCTTCTTGATTTCACCATTAACGAAGGAAATATGGTTAAATATAGCGGGGCGCATTTGGATTGTAGACTTACTCGAAAGACGCATAAGAAATCGAAATCTAAATAAAAAACTAAACTAAATCAACGAGCCAGCTTTTATGTTCTCCTTTGAAACTCAGTCTAGAAAATAGAGTAAGCCTTTATAAGGCAGCCCTCAAGCTACTATGGAGTTTTGTATGGAGGTCGTTAAGCATCTTCAATATTTTAATCATCCAAAGTTACTAATCTGCAACACTAAGGAACGTTGAAGACGTTATATGGGTATGGACCTCTGTTGTCTCAGAAGATAACTCTTGAACCTTCCATGGGAGCACAATATTTATAAAATTACCTGATTGTCAATTGACAGATAAATAACAAAAAAAAAGAAAAATGGATTATAATAAACAAGAATTAGGCTTTGCTTAGCTGCTGTCTATAAGATCTGTTAGGGGTTTGCTTACCCGTTCCAAAAAATTATTCCAATTATCAGTCATCATTGACACCAACTTTTAACAATTCCACTATAGAATCGTTGGATACCAATTAGAATGGCTTAACCTGGAAGCAATTTTAGTTTTACGCCTACTTTTACATTTTATGAGTATAGTGATAGGTAAGGTTAGATTAGGTTGTATAGGCAGCTCAGATAGTGACTGATATAACCCAGAGACCAAGAGGTCTATTGTGTTGCCCAATTAAAGACTGGGGAGGAAAGGAAATGAAGAAAGAGAGGGATGGTGGAGAAAGATAAGAACTGTACATCCCCAATCGCCTAAGTCCTCAATGATACAGAACCATTTTGATGATTTAACGAAAGTAGATAGATCCGCTATGAGCACATAGGCTAGACTACCCAGACCCTCAACGAATGGTTTGCCCAGAAACTAGGTTCGTCTTAAAGAAGCGCCGCGCAGTCGCATTTCAGGTGTTGAATGCTTTCTGTCTCTTCATCATCTCTGCAGCTGATTATCCAGGGATAATAGGTAACTGAATTGAAATTAAATTCTATAGCAGGATTTACAGAAATTCAACAAAATCAGCCAACATAAAAAAATAAAAAAACCTATTACATTAGTTAAAGGAAAAAATAATAATGAAATAAAAAGATGAAACTTAACATGATATATCTAGCGGGAAGGTCTAAAACATGATGTCGTTTAAGGCGTCTGATTACATAAGTATTTTCTAAAAGACCAAGTACTGAATGGTTAGCTGAGACCTTGGTCCCAAGCGCCAATACATTTTTCTACATTTTACCTTTATGTTAGCCTTTCCTCCAAGTAAATTCTAATAATAATAACAATCGAAAAGTTAATTAGTTAGCCCTTTTAAACCTTTTTAAAGCCATACTCGAACTTCTACCAAAAAAACTTAAACTAATTGTTTTTCTCTTTTTTCTCTCCTTTCAGGTAAGACTCAAGCCATCAATCAAAATTCTCACAAAATATTTATAGTAAATAAGTTGTAAGTATGAAACCCACCCCATTCTAAATTTATTCTTAAACATATCGGGTGTACTGCGTGCGTGGACCGAATAGTAAAAACTCGCAGGTAGCAAAATCAGGTGAATTATGTGAATGTTAGATAGTATTCATTACGTTTTTACACATATGGTCTTGGAAATTTCGATCTTTTGGCAACCGGTTTGCAGCGACAATTCTGTCCCGAATCTTTAACTGTTAAAATGTTTTCAACAGATTCAAAAGCGATGCCCAACTCTTCTGCCAACTCTTTAAAGGTCAATTCTTGGTTTACGGCCATCCATTCTTTGATTGTGTAGATTTTTTCGTCGGTTTTCGATGTCGATGGCCTGCAACTGTGTTCATTCTCGTTGAAGGACTCACGGCCACTTTTGAATAGTGCCTTCTTTTGGTAAATGACTGTTTTCTTCTGAGAATCGTTGCCGAAACACTTTTGTAATATTTTCAATGTCACTGTACCATTTTCTACGCAAAATTCAATACAAACTCGTTGATGGAAATTTTAATTCATTTTTAAAATTGTAAAAAATCGAAAACAGGCACATCATATAATGTCACAGCCACAAATAGGGTGATTGAGAGCACCACGCGGTGATGATTCCAGGAACTTTTTGATCAAGGCAGTTTAATAAAATTGGACTCAAAATGAATTCTTCAGCCATTTTTTGACGTTATCCCTGATATCTGAATTTCTGGGGTTACATATTTAACCCTCCTTCTGACGAATGTATAGGGTCCAGCCATGCACTTTGAGGACTATTTATAATTGTCATAGTGGTAGATCGATAGCCAATAAAATTTTAGAAGGTACCTGGGAGCTTAAGTCTTTATGTTAGATAAAAATATATTAAATTAATATCGAAAAATGAAAGATGTGAAGAACTTTTTTATGGAGAGCTTATTCTCTTCATTATACCGTAGTCTTTCGTTTCTTAGATGTTCTTATTACAAATAACTATTCACATAGCACAGATTCAAATCAATTCACTAATGCCTGTATAATTTCTGAGTTAGTCCATGAATTTTTAACCGGCACTGGGAAGCATATCATTAGAAAGTTTAGGAGGTTTCCGCATGTTATCTAAATCTTTTAACCGTGTACAGTCGATAACTTAGTGAAACTGGTATTTTTTTTTTGACTTAGACGTAGTTTAAAGACGAATCCTGAACGAGCTTCCTTTCCTTTAAAAGCTTAAATTCAATATGGTACTTCTTAGCAGCCATAGTTCTATATTTATACGATTTGAAAACTAAAAAAAAAACGACTCGACAAATGATTTTAAGAGCACACCCCTGCATATCGTTTATAAGCATCTCTACAAGATGCATTTTGTCTGTGCATGATGCATAGCATTTTCAGTTGTTGTTCTGGATCTGGTTCTGGTTCTGTTTCTGGTTCTGTTGTTGTTGTTTTGCCTTTTGGCATGCTCGACTGGGTTACCCAGTGTCTGTGCTCAATGAAGCACAATGCTGCGCATTCATTGTGCCACCAACTTAAAGGCGCAAATAAGAATTGGCAGCAGCAGCTCCTCAAGTGGGGGGCATGTCAACGCTTGCGTGTGGCACATTGCATTGTGCCACATATATACACAGTACTAGTGCTATCGCATGCAGCCGTTGTTGCACACAGGCAATTGCGCAATTAAATCGCGTGAAAGCATTTTACTTTTACCTAACCGCAGGGGAGCAAGAGGCAAAAAATGTGAAGGTCGTTTGGGCCTGCAATACCTGTAGCTTCAAGTGTACTACCAACTATGAGTTTTATTAGCAAAAGTTGAGGTGAAAAACGTTGCGCTGCTGGAGCTGGAGCTGCCTGCTAAATGAGCGAAAGTTGAGGGCAGTTAATAAATCAATATAAAGTAAAATGTGGTAAAAAAAAAAAATGGGAAAAATAGAGGGAAAGAAAGGTGCTCAACGCCCCTAACCTTTAAGCCTGTAGTTGACTGCCACTTCAACGACCGACTGCCATTGAAAACATATAATGAAAATTCCGTTGCATACCACTGGCAGTCGCTGTGGCAAGGATGGTGGCAAGGGTTTTTGTGGCTGTGTGTCGCTATGCGAATCGATAAGCCTTTGGCATGCGGTGCCCAAGCGTGGGAGCCAGCTGACTATCCTTGCTGGCTTTTACAAAACTTTAAATGAAAAACTTTAAGTGCTCTACAAGACTGAGTGCGTGTGTGTGTAGGTGTGTATACGTGTGTGAATCTGTGGATGCTACTAACTGCATGTGCTACCTGCCTTGAAGCTGTTTATCAATGCAAATATTTTGCATACGCCACGTTACATGTAAATTGCAAGTGCACATCCTACCTAGTCCTGGCACTCGCATCTTTGTGCTCACGCTCTCTTTACTTGGCCTAAAGTAAATACAGGCCTAAAATTGTGCAAATGTGTGTGTGCTGCGTATGCATAATGGAGCACGTGGCATACAGCACGCCTGACGCCTGTTCAAGCAAAGTCGCTAGTCCGCCATTTTGCTGCAAGCCGCCATGTTGCTGCTGCTACACAGTTAACTTTGTTTGCGTTGGGCATTTTAAATGAAAAGCGCAAGAAAGAAAGACGATGAAAAGAAAAAAATGAAACACGCTAACGTCGCCGGTAAAACGCGCAAAAGGGCTATAAGAGCCGAAGAAGAAAATATGCTTAAGTAAAATGAGCAATTAAGGATTATTGCGTGGTCTGGCCATTTAAATTATGAGGCCATAACTAAAAGGCGCAAATTGTTAAAATGGCTTACAAAAGCGTGCGAAAAAGCAAACTTAAGCCGGCATGTGCGGTCTAGGTTGGCCATTAGAGGTAAGCTCTAGAAGCCATAAACTGAGCCTCCAGCTGTCCCACAGAGCTAATGCCGAATTATATTTTTGTTGAAAGGCGCCAGTCAGTCATGGCCAAGTAATGCTTGCAATGGCCGTAACTCTAAGTAAAAACCATGCCAGGTGGTTAATGGACATGGCAACTTTACAGTCGCGCCTAAAGAAGAGTTACATTTTAGTGTGGCCGGCGCAGTTAAATGGAAAAAAAAAAATGAAGGTTTTTTAAGTATAAGCAAAAGATCAATAAGGCTGTTTTTAAAGACAGCAGCTGTTTAAAGGAATGGAAAGCAAAGTAAAGGAAATAGATTTAGCACAGTTTATCTGAGACTTTTGTTAAAATGTAAAGCCTAAACGGACTTCTTTTAAGAAAACGAATGCCGTCTTAATATGGAAAGACAAAAAACATTGCTAGATACATAAGCACTATATATGGAGGAATAGAATGTGCCCGAGTTAATGCTTGTCCTTAAGGTATAAACAACTTATGGCTTGGCGCGTTTACTTCGTCATATTACATTAATTCTATAATATCCTTATTTATGGGTATAAGTTTTTGATAAAAAATAAAACCAAATGCTGCATAATTCTGCTTAGCACATTCTCCAGAAATTTATTATTCATATCAACGACATTGCGTATACATAATTTTTTATTTTAAAAGCTTATGAACTAAAGTCAATAGCTCACTCCAATTTTTTAAGAGTCTAAGTATCAAAATCGCTAGGAAAAGGAAATTTGGGAAAAATTCTTTAAACTGTAAAGTCTGAAAATACTGGTTTGGTGCTGGGGTATTTTAAAAGAATTAGAACATTGATAGATATATAAGTACGAGGGGCATTCAAAAAGTAAGTTTCCCTTATTTTAAAATGAAGTATAAAACAATTTTTAGGTTACAAAATGAATATTTATTAATTATTTGACTCACAAACTATTTTCCTACATAGTCACCTTCGACTTGAATACATTTTTCGTATCTGTTATAGAGTTTATGCAAACCTTCTTTAAAAAAAGACGTGTCCTGTTTTTGGCGCCATAATTTGACAGATGCTTGGACTTCTTCGTTTGAAAGAAAATGCTGCCCACCTAAGCTTTCTTTCAATTTTGGAAAAAGAAAAAAGTCACTTGGTGCGAGATCCGGAGAGTAGGGTGGGTGATCGAAAATTTCCCATTTGAATTTTTGTAATAAAGTTCTCGTTTTTTGAGCAGAATGAGGCCGTGCATTATCATGAAATAGTAAGATTTTTTTGGATAATTTTCCTGGACGTTTTCGTCTGATGGCATTTTTAAGCTTATTTAAAACTTCGCAGTAACGATCCGCATTGATGGTTGTACCAGGTTCCAAAAAATCAACCAACAAAACACCTAACGCAATTCACAATTGGACACGTTTTGCAATGGTAGCTCCATGGATGTTGTGTTTATACTGCTGAAAAAACTATTTTCGGTCACCAATACCAGTGCCGCTCTTATCGATAGACTCAACACTGATGTTGTGTTCAGTGCGAGGCCGCTAGATGGTGCACAAGAGAAACGCCAGACCAGGGAAACTTACTTTTGAATACCCCTCGTACTATATATAAATGGACCGAGAAATTTGCGCGAGTCGATGCTAGTCATATTTATAGTCATAGTTTACACCTTAACAACTTGCCACGTTCCCTTTAGCCTGATAAATTAATTGCATTTTCTTCATTTTGTTTATCTTAGGGGAATAGCTTTTTATACCCTGTATTTAAAAGAACAAAGGGTTTACTTGATTTGTGCAATGAATGCGACGGACAGAAAAAGGCGCGGCAGATCTCAAGTCCTTTTTACCAAAATGCTTATCATAACCTCGGGTAGCGATTGAGCCATGTCCATCCGACCGTCCGTCTGTACATCCAAATGAACGCCTAGATTCAATTTAAAATTGGAAAGTTCTTAGTATGAATATGCAAAAGCATTTTTTAGACAGAAAAAGTACAGGGTATTCCGTGTCGGGCGCTGCCTCGACTGTACTTCATTTTTTAATTGTAGCTTAATCTAACTACAAAAATAAAATTAAATGCTGCTGAACGCATGTTAAAGTATTTTTATTCATATCACCGACTTTACGTATAAGTAATTTATTGTTTTAAACGCTTGTAAATTTAAATACTGATTCCAAAGAACCTACCCATCCACACCTAACCTCTTGGCACATGCTGTGATCAGTATAGGTTAAAACTTTGGCACGCACCCTATATAAATGAAATACTTGTGTTTCACCAAATATTACGTATACGTAAAATCACAATAAAAGGGAAAGGCTTGTAAGTTGACACGGCTTGTAAGTTAGCTAAATAAAGGAATAAATATGTACTGGAAATTAAATTCAATGAACTTTCATAGTAAAAAAACTTAAAGTGAATGTAGAATATTGACAAAATAAACAAATATTTTCCAATGTATTCCAAAATGGCTTTAAAAATGCAATTTTTTCTAAATAACTGCATCCTATTCTGAGTAATATGACTAATAAACACATAAGCCTAATAATACGTTTTAAGAAGTTGTAAATTATAAGCGCTTTTTCTGCGACGAAGAATTCAACATAAAGCCCAATCCTTTTTTGATATTGTTGGCGCCTAATGCAGCCAATTTATAAATTTAAAGTAAAACATTTAGACAAAAAAGAAATTAAATTGAATTTTATAATTTAACGTTAAGATACAAGCATAAAATAGCTGAATGCTATAAGTATTGTAAAGTTAGAACTGATACTAACTAAATTTTAGTATTAAACTCATTTAGTATTATATTAATAACCTTTATCGATGTGTAGCTTAAGCAATATTGTCATCGATAGCTTATTATTGTGAATTGTTGAAGTAAGCCGACTGCCGGCAGCAAAAATAAAACTCTTTCCGATTCTGTAAGGCATGAAAACAAGTCGTGTTTTTTGCCGAGATTTCTGTTCCGGCCTTGCCTTGCGATTTGCGGGAACAGATATGGTTATTACAATAATAAAAAAAGTTACTTTTATCAAAAAATTACTAAATTAAAATAAACATGCAAGAATTGAAGCCTAATTAAGCAGTTGTGAATTATAAGCGTTTATCGTTTATATAGTCTAAGCCAACTAAAGGAGTTTCGATATCCCAATCCTTTTCTGTTATCGCTTTAAAAAAAATACTGAATTTCAACAAAAATCATTTTTAGCAAAAAAATAAACTACTGTACACAAGCTGTGAATTATAAGAGTCAAACAAAGAAAACATATTAAAGTGAAGCCTTCAAAAATTGAAGCCTTAGTACACGCATAGTTTTAAGCAGTTGTGAATTATAAGCGTTTATCATTTATTTTATACCAGTGAGCCCTGCAAACGTTGTCCTGGCCAAACTTTTTATATACTCATAAAGTGTATAAACATCGTAAGATTCTCTAGTTAGCTTATCTAGACAATCATAAGATCTTTGGATTAGTTGACTTTCGTGTGACTCTTAAAAGCCGTATGGACGAACTTAAGTATTCTTAAGAGAGCTCGCATCTCTAATAAATTCATGCCCCACAGAAACTACATTTCAATCCCTTTGCGACTACGCTTCTGTCTGCACTTAATGTCCAATACCCAGTGTTGAACAATTTTTTTCTGTTCTATATTCACGATATCTCACAAACCAGTACACACAAAAACATCGCAATAAACCTAAAACCTTTGTATTGACAACCTCTAACACTAGCAAAAATCTGATTTGAAATTTATTGATAAGTTCATGAGAACACCCGTAACACTTAAAACATAAGTTTCTTTTATATATAGATAGATGTGTGTTCATTTTTCGTCTTATAACGAGAAATGAGGCCTATTTCGAGTTTAAATATTGTTAATTAAAAATGTGAAGTAATTTTTGAAATTTTGAAAGAATAAAGAACTAGAACAATTGACCAACTTTCTGCAAAATTTCATGTTCCTTACTGTTTAATTCTGCATGTCTGGCATGGCCGCATTACTTTCTTTTGTTGACCATCTCATATTATTATAAAGCTGGTAGGGTCTAACTCTCTGACTTTAAGCTAAAACAATATCCTTACACCTCTAGTGTTTACAGCAGTTTGTTATTTCCGACCACAATGTTTGAAACCACACAACTTCCAAATAATTTCCGAAACTAGTACGCTTCTGAAATTTTGATTTTTGACAACTTAATGGTTCAATTCCAAAACTGCCATATAACTGCCCACTCGTAACTCTTAATTGAACAATTCGATATGAAATACGGCCAAAACAAAAAATTGCAGCAAGGCACTACCCACTTGCCACTGCCACCCACAGCTGCCACTTGGCGTTTGAGTGCTAGCCACAACGCCTTCATGTTTTGTGGTCTCGCCTACACAATGCACGTAACGACTGCAAAGTTGCATAAACTTGGCTCTAACATATGGACATAGTTCTTGCCACTGCTGCAACTTCCTCTAGTTAACGCCTCTATTTTCACTTCCACACCGCGTTCTGTCTGTCAACGGCTGCTGGCTTTGGTTCAGGCTCGGCACTGTTTGTTTGTTTTTGCTTTTGTTGTGTTTTGTTTGTTCTCAACTTTTTAGCACTTGCAACAAAGTGCAATCTTTGCGCCTTGCCACAGGCGTATGTCACGTTTCTATATAACAACTAAAAAAAAAGGGCAAAACATGTTGCAAGCTTTTGTTGCTGTTGAGCATGTTAGAAGGCCTCACTGACAATAATTACAGCATTTGCCATTAAACCAGGCGATAATCAAATCTCACAACCAGGAGCCAGCCCAACCCAAGCTCAGTCCGCGTCTCATGCATAACAAATTGCATTCTGTGGCCCACTTCAGCATGCACCACAGTAATAACAACTCCAACAACAGCCGCAAACCACAAAACCAAACAAAACAAAAGGAAATGGTAGCAAAACCGCTACATCAACTTGAGGCAAGTGGCTGCTCCTGATGCTGCCCCACCCACTACTCCTGTGGGCTCTACGTCTATGCTTGCTTTACTGCACTTGCCGGAGTCAGCCCACTTGAGAGCGGAAACAAAAAGGCAGCACAGTCACAGGCACAACAATAAGAGCGTCAGCAACAACAATGGCTGCCGGCATAAGAAAAAGAAATTAAAACTTGAGAGCACAGATAAATAAATAAGAGCGAGTTGTAGAAAAAAATGAGAAAAATATGACTTTAATCGGAACTCTAACGAATGTTAAATACGCTCTCTAGAAGGCTTAGAAAGATTTGGGTTCCCTATAGCGTTTAGTCGAGTAGGACAAGAGATATGTATCTCATGAGATTTATTCGGTGGTGCTCTGTTAAGAAGAGAATCCATCTAAAAAGATCCCTTAGTAATTCTAAATATTGTGAAAATTATTGTACTATTGTGATGTTTGAAGAGAAAACACAATTGCTTTCGAATTTTTGAGAATGCAACCGATTCTGATAAAATAAATGAAAAAATTGCGTATACGCAATGTTGCCTATAGACCTATGGATTGTATAAATAATTTATGTTGAAACTGTTTTATATTTGTGATTGAATGGCTTCCAAAATTAGGAGAGCAGTATTAAAAACGATAAGATTTAAAAAATTAAGTATACGCTATGTAGCCACAGCTAAATATCGTGTTCCAACAAAGTAACTAGGCTTGGAATGGCGGCTTTTTTATTTGTTAAGAGCGGCTTAAAGTCGCTTCAAAATCAAGTTTCTTGAGGTCTACGAAATCCCAGGACTAGTCTTCCGGCAAATATTGTGAATACGAATCCCAGGTCCAAAATAGACCTAACCAAAAGAAACACAAATTTTTGTTGAGTCCAATTGTTTGGCGAAGTTTTTTTTAATATATACTATACTTCGTCCAAAGACTTATATAAAATCATTCCAGTGCTATAATGTTGGTTCACATTAGAGCTTGGTAGCTCTTGCCAAAGGATTAAGTAACAAAGAGCAGCTTTAAAACAGCTTCAAGTCGCTCAACTTACAAACACATTCATGCTATCAAACGCATTCTACTGGAAAATTAATACCTTTGTAACTGCTCTGCTCTGACATGGAGTATTTTTAACTGCAGCTAAATGAGCTGCATCTGCTTACCGGGTAAAAAGATGCCAACAGTCGAGACATTTTAAAGACACCAACAAAAAAGCGTGACTTTTTAAGCTGATCCAGCTCATACTGTGGCCATTTTATATATGGGCTTATCTGCCTGGCATGCTTCAGCCCACAGTTACATCCGGCTCAAAAAAGAAAAAAGTGTTGTAAAAGCCTCAAAAGTTTTTTGCTACCAACGTCGACATTGCCGGCTTCAGCTGCACTTTTGACTGACGCGCCGAACAAGCCAAGTGCAACGATTCATTAGCAACCCGGTAAAAGACGGCAAAGACAGCAGCCACCATATTGCCAGTCAGTCAGCCAGCAGAATTACTTCCGCTTCGCTTAATTGCATTAAGCAAACATTCACACATACACACACACACATACACTCCCACTTTCTTTTACACATACAAAGGCAGATAGATGGATAGACACGAAGGCGTTGGAGTTGTTGCACGGCAGACAAGGCGAAAAGTTTTTTGGAGTGCCGCCACAGACGTTGCCGTTTCCATTGCCACTGCCGCAGCTGCAGCCGCAGCTTTCAACGCTGCTTGACAACCCAACCACCAGCCAAAAGCAACAACAGCAACAAAGTATTCAGTCTTCATCGTCAGCTTTGGCTAACCACAAACACGTTCACACATGAGCTGCATTTGGCTGGTTCCCGGTTCCGTCCATTGTTGTTGTCATGCCTGGTAGGGCATGTTGCTGTTGTTTTTGTTGTAATTGCATTATTTTCATTAACAAAAGTTCAAGTTGGCCAATGGTACAGTTTTGGCAACATACACAACCAAATAAAGACACACATGGAGCAGAGGCGGCAATAGGGGGTTGGTTTTGGGAGTTCGATTTCTATCGAATTATATGAGATTTGATTAGTTTGGCAAAAATGGAGATTGGAAGATTATAGGATGTCCTTGTTCATCAAAGTCTGTCTGCGATGTCATTGGTAGTTGTGGCAGATTTTATATTATTTTTTTACGCACATTAGAACTGTAGGAACCGCCATTATAATATATATTTAAACTATATTTGTTCTTCAATAGAAAAACACTTTAAAAATGTGAAAAATAAAAATAAACATTACGTATACGCAGTATAGCCTAGGGAGCCCCTAGTAATAATTAAAATAAGTAATAATTTAAATAAATAATTAACTAGTTTAAAGGAATTCATGAACAGAAATATAATTTTTTTTTAATTTGACGGTCTTAAAAAGGATGAAACTTATACAAAAAAAGTACGTATACGCAATGTTGGCTGGGGAGCCTCCAAAATGTGATGTTTAAATCGAAAAAGAAAAAAAAATAACAAAACATCTTTTCATCTTTGTTTGTAAAGTTCAAGTGTAGAATTAAAAAACATGAAGATTAAAAAAAAATGTCGTTTACGCAATGTAGCTTAGGGAGCCCCTGTAATAATTTAAATAAATATTGTGGATACTGTTCTATAGTTTTGTATGAACAGCAAAACAAATTTTTTTCTTCAAAATTTCACTTCATCTGAAAAATTACGAAATTTATCAAAATACGTATACGCAATGTTGGCTGAAGAGGCCAAATACTAATAATAAAGATTGTGAAACTGTTCTATAGTGATGTTTGCACAGTAAATTCATTTGCTTTCAAAATTTTTAGCTGGCAACCGATTGTAATGAACCTAATGCAAAAATACGTATACGCAATGTTGGCTACAGAGCTACGGATTGCATAAATAATGTATGTTGAAACTTGCTTATATTTGTCATTGAATGAATCAACGCATTGGTTTTCAAAAATTCGAGATTGCAATTAAAACTTATGCAAGTTAAAAATACGTATACGCAATGTCGCTTTATATGGTCACTAACATTAAACAAAGTTTTGCTATATTTCTTAGATTTGTCAGTCAGATGTTATATTCGGCCAGAAAACACATTCGCTTTCCAAATTTTTAGTGTGCAAGCGATTTTTATGAATTTAATGTAAAAATAAACGTATACGCAATGCTGCCTACAGAATTACGCATTGTATAAATAATTTATATTGAAATTGTTTTATATTTGTGATTGAATGAAGAGACGTGTTGGTTTTTAAAATTTCGAGACTACCATTAAATATTATGAGATTTAAAAAAATACGTATACGCAATGTTGGGTGGGGTACACCCTGTATAATAATAAATTTTGTGAAGCTGTTCTATTGTGATGTTTGAAAAGAAAACACATTTCGTTTCAACATTTTGAGCTTTCAACCAATTATTATGAGCTTTATGTACAAATAATACGTATACGCAATGTTAGCTACAGAGCTACGAATTGTTTAAAAAATTTATGTTGAAACTGCTTTATAGTTGTGATTGAATGAATAGACGCATTGGTATTCAAATTTTCGAGAGTACAAAGAAAAATTAAGAGATTAAAAAAAATACGTATACGCAATGTAGTTTTGTTTTGCTATATTTCTTAAATTTCTCAGACAGGTAGCCCCAAACCAAATTTTTAAATTCTTTTCTGCATCCACCCATGACACACTCACACTTACACACCCAAATACACATTTGCACACACTCATTGAACGAAATGAAATTGGCAGTTCCACTTCACGCTGGGTAATGCTACGCCATTTTGTAGAAATAAGTAGTTAAAAGAATATCTGAGAGCAGGAAACGTCGACTGCGAGCCTTTGCATTTCCGGTTTCAATTGTATTTGTGTCAGTTGTATGTATTGTATTTCTGTTATGTTTGCTATGGTGGGGTGTATGTGTGTGGCACAGGGGCATTAAGGGGTTACGCCTTCAAGTGTAAGTGTGTGTGTGTGTGTGTGCGCGCGCTCTGTGAGTTGGATTGTATAATAAACTTTAATTAAAATGCATAAGAACAAGCGAAAACTGAGTTGAGAGAGAGAGGGAATGTTAAAGCAAATCGACTGAGTTGCAATCAATTTAATTAAGAAATATAACTGCTAATGGCTGTTATTACAGTATGCATGTAATTGTGAGCCATTATCATGGTAATGAGCTGACAACGTAGAATGCCAAATTGTGTGCTGATGAAGATTGGTATGGGTCTGGGAAAAACGGCAGCAGCAGCAACGGATATGAAAGCGACATACTCTATATAGACAACAAACAGAAACTGACATCTATTTTTGGAGTGGGAATAAAGCTATAACTAGATAATGAAATAATACAAGGCAATAAATTATGGAAAGTCAAATATAAGTACATTTAATGGGTAATTAGAGGGACTTGTGGTCAGGGTAATAGGCTGGGTAATTTTATGTGGACGAGCGTCAAAAAAAACCACATAATAATAGATCTAGCAAAGTACATTAAAGTCGTTTGAGGTTGTCTAAATGAGTTGCAGAAAATATTGTTTGTAAACACGCATAAAATGTGCAAAGTTATAATAAATAATGGTTAAACAAAAATCATAGAAAAAGGCTGCAAGGCTTAGATTTATGTACTGTATTTTATTTTAAGACAGTCAGCAAAAAAATTCAAGGCTAGAATACTTACTATATACTTAAAAGCATTTTTTTTAAAGGTTTAATGACTCAACTTGCGCTCTAAACATTTGAAATCATAATAAAAATTCGCTAATATGCTTTATATAGTACATATGTGCATTAATACATATACGTGATAAAAATTCCCAGTCGTCTTTATAGCCACAATTAGCTTGTTTGTTGAGTCACGAAAATAAATTTATGGATCTCAGAAGGACACTATAAAATAGAGGTCTTCAGCCCCACATGCTTCGCTCTTTAATACACGCTCCGCAACTTTTATTCATAATTCAAAATTTATTTAAAATATTGAACAAAGTATAATAATGTGTTTAAATTTTTAAAATTAATTAGGTACATTTAAAAAAAATTTAATAATAGAAAAATATCTCAAAAATATATTTAAATTTCGTAATTGATTTAATGTACCTAATAAAAAAAATTTTAATTACAAAAAAATGTTCATTAAAATTTTTAAATTATAAAATGATTATGAAAGAAAAATATATTTTCTTGAGAATAAACTAGACGGTTCCAGCTCCGCTTGCCTTACTTCACACCTTTTATTCATAACCAAAAATGTATTGAAAATATTAAAGAAATTTATAAGTAAAAAATATAACAAAAAAATTATAACAAAAATATATTGAAATTTAATAAATTAATTACGTACATTTAAAAAAAATAGTTTAATAAAAAAATGATTATTAAAATTTATATAATAATAAAATCAATTATACAATTTTGAAATAATGAAAACTATGATAATAATTTTTAAATAATATAAATAACCAAAAAAAAATTTTAAATAATAAAAATTAAAAAAAAATTTTTGAATAATAAATTTTTAAATAATAAAAAATTATAATAACAATTTTTAAACAATAAAAATAATAATAAAGACTCTTAAATAATAAAAATTTTAAAATAATAATTATAATAATAAATTTTAAATATGTAATAAGAATTATTTAAAAATTTTAAAAAATTACAAAAAAAATATTTGAATAATAAAAACTATTATAAATTTTTAAATAATAAAAAATTATAATAACAATTTTTAAACAATAAATATAATATTAAAAATGCTTAAATAATAAAAATTTTAAAATATTAATTATAATAAAAATTTGTAATTAATAAATATTATAATAAAAAATGGCGGACGTAAAGTCGGGCGCGGACGACTTTAGGATACCCTGTACCACTAGCTTGTAATAAAGTCCGATTTCTTCACAAAAAACCAAAAACAAAAGAATTTTTAGTTAAACATTTTTTTGACCAATCGTTCCTATGGGAGCTATATGATATAGTCAACCGATTTCAATAAAATTTGACACAGTTCTTAAATACCTTTAAAAAGATCTGAATGCCAAATTTATTTAAAATATCTTTACAAACAAACAAAACACATCGAATTTTGTATAAAAAACGAGATTTTGGACCGATTGGTCCTATGGGAGCTATATGATCTAGTCAAACGATTTGGATTAAATTTAGTACAGTGCTTAGGAACTATAAAAAACTCACGAATGTCAAATTTGGTCCTAATATCTTAACAAACAAACGAAACAACAAATTTTGTTAAAAAATCGATTTTTTGGAAGATCGGACCTATGGGAGCTATATGATATAGTCAACCGATTTTGTTCAAATTTGGTACAGTGATTGGGAACTATAAAAAACTTACCAAATACCAAATTTTTACGATATCTTCATAAACAAACGAATTATTCATCTAAAACGTTTTTTTTTGTCGAGGTCGTCTCAAACACGATATCCCCGATATCAAAAAAATAAAATAAACTTGCCTCCTATGGAATAATATGGGATCTAATGTGAACTCTTTGGTAACTCTAGGTCTTACCATCTCTGAGATCTAGGCGTTCACACGGACGCACGGACAGACGGACAGACGGACATGGGTATATCGACTTCTCTATTTACCCTGATCATATTTTAGGTAACTTTGGGGTGTCTCCGACGTCTCCTTCTATATGTTACATACATTTTCAGCTTGCACAAACTTAATATACCCTTGGTACCATACGGTACAGGGTATAAAAATTAAACTAAATTATAAGTGAAAAATATAACAAAAATGTATTGAAATTTAATAAATTAATTACGTACATATAAACAAACATTTTTTAATAAAAATAAAGTAATAATAAAACCAATTATAAAATTTATAAATAATTAAAATTATGATTAAACTTTTTAATTAATAAAAATTATTAAAAAAAAAATTTTAATAATAAAATTACTATAAAATATTCTTAAATAATAAAAATTATAATAACAATTTTTAAACAATAAAAATAATAAAAAAATTTGCAAATAATAAAAATAATAATAAAAATTTGCAAATAATACAAATTTTTAAATAATAACAATTATAATACAAATTTTTAAATAATAAATATATAATAAAAATTTGTAAATAATAAAAATTTGTAAATAATAAAAATTTTAATAAATTTTTAAATACGTAAAATTATTACAAAATTTTTAAAAAATTACTAAAAAATGTATGAATGATAATTGATAAAAAATATTGAACAAAATATAATTGAAAAAAATATAGAAAAAAAAATATATATATTTAGGATTAAAAATTAATTATTTATATTTAAAAAAGTATTATATAATAAAAATGATTATACAAAATTTTAAAATAACAAATAAATAATTAAAATTTTTAAGAAAATTTTTAAACAATAAAAATTATGATTTGCTTATACAATATATTTTTTTTATATTTTAAAATTTTGTATACGAGTATATAAATTTTTTTCATATTTAAGCATTTTTTTGTAAAGAAATTATTCAAATTATTCACCTTATGCAAGACTTACGATGTCTAAGTTCGAAGCTCAAACTAAACTTTGAAAATTTAATTTTTTTTTCAAACAGAGTTTAGTTTTATTTATAACCTAAAGCATAATACCATATGACAAAAAGATAAAAAATATATAAGCAAAAACAACATATTAATTCAAAGTAAAAAAAAAATTCATTTAGGAAAAATTTTTTTAAGAGGAACTTTTTCTATTTTTTTTGCCTCCCTTAATTTTGTTTTAAACACTTTCTTACTTTTAAAATTATATTTGCAAACAAAAACAAATCGAAGTTTTTCCCTTAAGCTGTTGCTTTATTCAACAAAATTTGTCTTATTCTAAAGACTTAACTTGACGAGATAATGCGCTTTTAAATAAAATGTCTAACTTTTTTATTACGTCATATTATCTTATTTTGTTTATGAACTGACAATAATTAAACTAACTTCATAGAAGATTACGTATACGCATAAAAATATAACAACTTTAACGTATTATAAACCAAGTTGTCGTAAATCTTTAAAGCGCAAAGTTTATCTCCCCAAAAATATATTTCAATTGTTATGCTAAATTAAAACAGTGCTTCGCTTGGCGGAACCAACGACTCCTACAATTTGGCCAGGACCCCTCTCCTCCGCCCTTTACGCAGCTAAATGACAAATGAAACCGAAAAGTTTAATGAACCGCAGTAACAGTCAGCATAATGGCTAAGTTGAATTTTGAATACCAACCGAAAGTCGACATGTAAATGAGACTTGAATTGGGTTCCGGGGGAGTATGGAGTTTGTCTAAAATAAGTACAGTGGGCCTTTGGCAGCAATTAAATTTTGCTAGCGGCGCAAACACACACACACATTCACATATAACAATATAATGCGCAGACACATACAAACATAAATAGATGGGCGTAAGTAAAAGGGCGAAGGTGGGTGGTGGTTGCACCCCCTACAATAATAGTCCGTAATGCTTGAAGCAGTCGTCAAAATTAACTAAATGTGGCGTTGCTCATTAATCTCTGTCGCCTGGCAGCTGGATCAGAATGAATGGCGGCCAGTGTGGCCACCAAGTCGAGCCAAGCCAACCCAGACAGAGAAGGTGTAAAGAGCTGGAAAAAATGCGCGAAAAAATAATAATAAAAATGAAAAATTTACTCGAAATGACAACAAAAAGTTGCTTAACAAGAGCATATAAATATTAAAAATAATAAAGCAGAATGGCAAAAAATTAAAAAACATGGCTGATAATAAACAGAAGGCAAATGGCCGAAGTTGCCGCAAGGCAGTGGCGTGGATGGAAAGGGTGTGGTCTAGAGTTTTTATAAGCAAACAATGCGCTAAAGCTGTCGCCAGAAAACTTATCTATCAAGTGTCATGAAATATATTTTATTTTATTTTATTTGAGTCCATTCAACCCCTCTCTTACACGCCACTGCCCTACTGGCAAGTAAATCATTTTGTTTAAGCAATTTGCTTAATGTAAAACGACGGATTGCATTTAACCAAAAAGGGATGCACACTAATTACGTATACGCAACGTATGAAAGTGCCAAATTGTGGCATTTAATTAATACATGACTGAGCTCGTCGTTGCTCATTGCTCATTGTTGTTGTTATTATATATTATATTTGCTCTGCAATTGGCATTTAAGCCTTGGCTAATAATGCAAAATGCGGTTGTTAACAAAGGACTTACGACCAAGCGCCATCATTTTGGCAATGGCATTTCAATTTGTGCTTGCAATTTACCTGCTTGGTAATCAATTAAATTGATTGTTAAATCATAAGAGCCAATTTGATTAAGAACAATGGCAACTCTTAACTCAAATTAGCTGCCACATGCCATATACCACACAAAATAACAACCACTACAATATGTAGACCCAACATTTGCAATTTCTAAACTAAACTCACTTCATTGCCACTTGTCGACTTTTACCAATTGGCCAAAACTCACTCGGAGTGTCGCGCGTTTCGATGCTCAATTATTTAGACAATTTGCTATTTGCCAGCTCCGCTCTCTCTCTCACTTTCTTTCACAATTTCGCTGTGGCACATAGCACATGCATAAGTAATGTAGTAGTATGCCCCAAAAGTCATAGACCCGGAATGCATTGTGTGGCATAATAGTAAGAGAGAAGCGAGAGACGGGTGCGGGGCGGATCAGCGCAGTAGAAGCAGCAGCTGCAGCAGCAGCGACAACAACTTGAAAACAATTGAGAATTCCCCACGTGCTGCCATGTGTTGGCAATTGAAACTCAATTTAGTTGAAAGGCGGACAACAGCAAACTAACATAAAAGAGAGTTAGCAGCGCGGAGAGAGAGAGGGGCGGAGGAGAGCACGGAGCAGGAAACAAAAATGCCGGAAAGAAAAATGTCATTTAGTTGAGGCGTTGCCCGACAGTGAAATACACTGTAACTTTAATGCTCAGTCCTTTGTTCGATTTACTCTAGACGAAACTGCTTGCAAGCTGTCCGACAAGCAGTTTTCGTTGGACATAGCTATTTCTATTTGGGTGTAGCCGATAAATATTACTCGAAACAAAACATGGATTTGACAATTTGAACAGCACAACCTAAATACCTTTGTTCTGCTCTTTTTGCTCAAGTCAAAACTTCTTGCATTCTGTCCGACAAGCAGCTTTCGATTGGCATATTTATTTCTCTTGGGTGTTGGCATAAAGCCTTTAAATATTATTCGAAAAAGAAACTAGGCATGACAATTTTTAGAGCACAGCCTGAAGGCCTTTGTTCGGCTTTTTCTTCTTCTTTATTTGCAATTCGTTTTCGAATGTTAGCGATTATACAAGAAAAAGTATAAACATAAAAATATAAAAATATAAATAATATTATGTATTTTCAGGACAAATTTTTAACAATATTTGAAAATAATTCGCGGTCTCTAGTTGCTTCCAAGAGTTTACCCACATGTTGCATGTTGCCGGTCCATTGCCTTATGTTCCTCAACCAAGAGAACTGCTTACGACCAATGCCTCTTCTTCCTTCAATCTTGCCTTGCAGCATGAGTTGTAACAGCTCATATTTGGGATTTCGCAGAATATGACCCAGATATGAAGTTTTTCTTCGTTTGATAGCTTTGAGCAGTTGTCTATCAACGTGAACTCTTGCAGGACTTCTTCATTAGAAACGTGATGGGTCCAAGGTATTCTGAGCAATCTCCGAAAAAGCCACATTTCAAATGCTTCCAGTCTGTTCATGTCTGATATTTTTATGGTCCAAATTTCCATGCCATATAGAAGAACTGACCATACATAACACTTTATGGAGCGCATTTTTAGATGCAGATTGAAAATCGCGACATTTTAGGACTTTGCCATATCTGAGAAATGCGCACCTTGCCATTTCAATCCGACATCTTATTTCTGCTGAGGGATCCCAGTTTTCGTTAAGCTGACAACCAAGCTTTTTTTGCTCAAGTCAAACCTGCTTGCACTCTGCCCGACAAGCAGTTTTCGATTGGCATATTTATTTCTCTTGGGTGTAGCATATAAATATTACTCGAAACAAAAAATAGATATGACAGCCTAAAGGCGTTTGTTTTGCTTTTTGTATAATCTCAATAATTAAGTGTAAACTATGTTGATAAAAATAAAATATAATTAAGTAAGAATAATTTATTGTTTTTAATTCTTTTGGGCAAAAAAGTATATTCAGCCTAAAAACTTAAAAGACTCTTAAGCTTATTTGACACAATTTCGTATCTAATATTTGTTACATCTAAACAACCTTAAATTAAAATACTTTTTAGTAGGTGTATTGTTTGTTAAAAATTTTTATTTTAATTTGAGAATAAACAATTGGCAAAATATACATAATAATTGGTATATGTTATATATAAATACAAAGCAAATGGCTTCAAATAAGCATGCAAATAACTGCAAGTGTCTACTGCTTGAATGCAGTCGAGCAAGCAGAGTTTTAAATTTTAATTTGCGTGTAAATATCTGGTAAAATATACACAATAGCGGGTATTTGTTATATATTCAAAAGCATAATAGATACTTTAAATAAGCATGAAAAATCTACAAGCATCTACTGCTTTACTGCAGTCAAGCAAGCAGTGCCCTGTTGGATTATTTGGCTATTCTGATCCCCTTTCACACATTAAAAATATAATTTATGTTGAGCGAGTTTTAGATTATTCGGTTGATTGGCAATACATTAAATATTTATACAAAAAAAAACTTATTTTGGTCAAAATATTAGTTTTCGAATATAATTTTTTTCAACATATTTCGATGAAATTTAGCACTTAAATGATAAGCCAGTATATTATATATTATGATGATACAATATAGCTTAAAACTTTTTTTTTGTTTTCTAGAAAGTCTATCCGGGCCACTTATAATAAAGAAATACAAAACACAGATGTTATATTAGTAGCTTAAATTAAAATTAATGGGCACAAAACAAATATACACAAAAGCAAGCCAACATTCAACTGCTTAAATGCTGTACACCAAGCAGTGTTGAATTAGCTTGTTACTTACTATGTAAAAATGTTATTTTTATAACTACAGCTCATAGTTTATACAAATTTGGTTGGTACCTAAAATTTTATTCAAATGGGCTTTGTTTTAATAAACTGCTTTGCATGTAAATAATAGAGCCTATTTGGAACTATAAAAGTAAAGCAGAGTATAGTGAATAGAATTAATTATAAAAGTTTGGCTAAAATTAATAATAAAAAACAAAAGACATACATATGAAAAAGGCCAACTACAACTGTTTGGATGCTGTCCAGCAAGCAGTGTTCAATTAGATTATTATTTGGCAAGTAAAGATATTATTTTTTATAACTACAGCTCGTAGTTTGAACAATTTTGGGACTCAAAAATTTAAACCAAATGAGCTTTGTTTTAATAAACTGCTTTGTATGTAAATAAGGGACCTATTTGGGACTATTAAAATGAAGCAGTAAATAAAACTAATTACAAAAGTTTGAGTTCAAATTAAGGGACACAAGACAAACATACAAAAAAGCCAACTTAGCCTGCTTGAATGCTCGTCTCTCTACCAAGCAGTGCTGAATTCGATTATTAATTACCAAGTGAAGATATTATAATACGAGGGTGGATTGATAAGTTTCCGGCCTGACCAAGAAAAACGACGTATTTAAGAATTTTTTTTTTATTTCTCAACATAATCTCCTCCAAGGCTGATACATTTCTCATAGCGGTGTTCTTGTCTAGTAATGCCATCTCTATAGACTGATTCGTCAAGCTCCTCAAAATACTCATTTACAGCTTCGATTACTTCTTCATTGTCCGCAAATCTCTTACCGCCAAACCATTTTTTGAGGTTAGGAAACAGATAATAGTCACTCGGGCTTGGTCTGGAGATAGGGAGGGTGCGGCATCAATTCAAACTTCAGATCGTTGATTTTAGCCATCGCAACGATTGACTTGTGCACTTGCGTTATCGTGATGAAACAAGATTCTTTTCTTCGCCAGATAAGGTCGTTTAATTTTCACCTCGTGGCTCAAACGTTGCAATAAGTCTGCGAAGTATTGACCAGTGATAGTTTTTACCCTATTCAAGGTAATTAATGTATATAATACCTCTTGCATACCAAAAACAGTAGCCATAACCTTGTTCGCTGAAAAAATTGTTTTTGCCTTCTTTGGAGTTGGTTCCCCTGGTCCAATCCACTGTTTAGACTGTTCTTTGGTTTCAGGAGTGTAGTGGTGGACCCAAGTTTCGTCAACGGTTATGAATCGACGCAAAAATTCGCTTGGATTACGCTTATACAACGTCAAATTGGCGGTAGACATGTTTTTTCGAATAAATTTTTTTTTCCATTTTCAAGAAAAACACAGAGGCGTCTTGTTCAGTGTGTTCTCTAATCTAAACTAACATGGCGATCGGGCTGAAACTATAGCTACAAGCTATCTAAGGATGGTACTATGGAACTCCACCTCAAGGTAGGCCTAGTGGCGCCATTTCTTGGTCAGGCCGGAAACTTATCAATCCACCCTCGTATTTTTACAACTTCAACTCGTGGTGTGAACAAATTTAGTTGGGAAATTGAAGTCTTAATTGTAGAGAACCTATTTGGGACTATTAAAATAAAGCAGTGCCTAGTAAAGTTAATTATAAAAGTTTGAGTTAAATTAAGGGGCACAAGATAAACATTAAATAAAAAACAAATATCAACTGCTTGAATGCTCATCCGCCAAGCAGTGCTGAATTAGAATTTTTATTATCAAGTGAAGATAATATTTGTATACCTTCAGCTCGTAGTTTGAACCTGGCATCTTAAATTTAAGTCAAATAGACTGGTTCGTATGAAAAAAAAAATATTTTAAATTTTTAGTTTTAATTTTAGAGAGCTTATTTGAGGCTATTAAAGTAAAGCAGAGCTTAGTGAATAAAATTAATTATAAATAAATGACCACAAGACAAAGTCTTGACACAAAGAAAAAGCCAATGTTAACTGCTTGAATGCAGAGGCATACCAAGCAGTGTCCTATTAGAATATTTATTAACAAGTAAAAATATTATTTTTATAACTACAGCTTGTAGGGCTGGGACTTAAATAAATATTAAATTGAATTTTAAACAAAATTAAGTCAAATGAGCTAAATTAGTAAGTAATAATAAATCTATTTGTTTGTAAATCATATAACATGCTTTGAAAATGTCAGCTTTAATTCTAGAAAGCCTGTTTGGAAAAGCAGTTGCCCAACGAATTATTTCTATAAAAACTATATTTATACTTACGATCATCATAAGTTTAAAAATAAATTGACTTAGATTCGAAAACTAAATCAAAATGGCTTCCAAACATGCTCATAGAAAACAGTTGCCCAACGAATGATTTCTTTATTCACGATAAAAACTATATTTATACTTACGATCATCATAAGTTTAAAAAAAATTGACGTAGATTCGAAAGCTAAGTCAAAAAGGCTTCCAAACATCTCTATAAACAGCTTTAGGTTAATACTTTAAGGATCGTGTAAAAAAATTGCATAAGCAAAAGAACATTATTGTTTTGTTTATAAAGTTTTTTTGAGGGTACAAAAAATTCACAATTAAATTAAAATTGTATTATTTAATCAAATAAATGCAAAAAAAAAATATGAAAATATATAATATAAAATAAATAAAAATAAAAAATCCGACAATTTATTTTTTTTTTAATTGATTACTATTATTATTACTATTTTTCATTTCCACCATGATGTTTCAATAGATTTAACTTAAACTTATTCTCTTAGAGTAATTATAATAATCAATTCAAAAAAAAATTTTTTAATTTTTCATACAACTTTATATTGTTGCAATACCAAAAAGCAACCATTTTTGTTTTCGATAAATGCTTAAATTAAAATAATTATGCTAAATCAAAATTTTACATGCGTCTTTTGATACCTCTTGGTCGAAATATTGTTTGTTATAAAAATTCAACAATTCTGAAAAAAATTATAATAATAATTTGTAATTTTATTAAATTTTTTTTTTTTTTTTTTTGTAAATCAATTCAAACGTTTTGGCAACATTGTCAAAAATCATCATTGTAAGGGCTTTTTATCCTCACGTGTACGCTTTAAAGCATCTAGTCCAGGGCGACTCTGCTACAAGAGTAGATCCATTCTTGGATTTCGAGGCCCCTTTACCGCTTTCAGTTAACCGCCAACATTAAGTATTAAATTTAAAAAATATATCTGCATCCTTTCGTGCTTAGTTTAGAGTAACAAAAGTCAATGCTAACTGCACGCCGTCCGCTTGAGGCACGAGTCACGCTGGACCCTCAAACGCGGTTGCGTGGTACCATCCCTCGATTTGTTTTTTTTTTTAAGATTTTTACTGCCCGTTTATTGTGTTTTTTTATTTATTTTTTTTCTAAAAATTATTATTTTTAGCTTTCACAATGAATTTTGTAATATTTACTTATGTAGATGTGTTCCGAACAAAGTCAAGACTTAGATTAAGCTCTGTGGAAATTCGATTTACCGCTTCTGTGGTCCCTAAGATACAGGATATATAGAAATATTTTTCTATAAGTTTCCCAAGCCATTGCCAAATGCATCTTTCATGCCTCATACTGCCTCTCTAAAACATTGTATCCTTTTAGTTTAGAGTATAAAAATGAGTATAGTAGGCAAAATGCATTTTTACAATTTTCACACCAATTGCAATAAAAGCTGTAAGTGAAATATTTGATTTCAGTCGCGGGCTCTCTGCCAACTTTTATCTCTCTCTCACTCACGAATTCCGCTCACGAATTCCGCTCACGTTTCGCCAATGTGTCGCCAAAAATTGTAAAAACGAGAATCAACAAGCCAACAAGCCGACATAGTCCAGGATCCTGTTGGCATCATCTAGCGGAGCGGAGCGCGGGTACTCCGGCAATTAAATATTTTCAACGGCAGTTTTACAAACAAATGTATCCCCCCGCCCGAAAAACAACAAGAACAATTAAAATGAATTTATTTTTGAACTCATTTGGCATAATAGCAGCGTGGGTAGTTTGAAAAGTTGTCGTAAAATGGCTTTAATGCGATAATAAAAGCAGAAATTGTTAAAATTATGCAAAAAAGCGAGCACAAAGTTTTATAGCAAATTATTGACATAACTTGTAGTTAGTTGGGGGAATTTATATGTATGGTCTGCGGTATTTTTTATTGGGACAGGTTTATTGCGCAGTAAATTGTAGCTTAAAAGTTTATTGGAGGTGTAGCTGGAGTAGTTTATAAAGGAGTAGCATTTTTTTTATGGCCTTAAGCTCTTTTACTAAATATAAGTTAAGTACTACTTTAAAAATAGTAATTTTCAAGAGAACATCTGGGAGCTTTCGTCAACCAGAACTATTGCCATAATTTGTATCCATTTAGTTAATATAAGCTTAATTTTTCTAGCTGGAATTTAAAAATAAATTATAAATTGCGTTACTGTATCAATAAATTAAGGTAAAAAATTAAGAAATGGTACTTACAACAACAACAAAATTGGTATTTGATTGGCATTTAACAAAAGAAAAAAACTGCTTTACAATTTTTTTGAACTATAATTTAAACAAGTATTTTTGTAGAATTTTTTTGGGCTAATTCACGCTCTACACTCGAATCGATTTAAGAACCACAAAATAAACCGCAATAAAACCCATTATTGATTTTTTTTTAGCAATTTTGTGGTCAAGAGTGTTGGTAAACAATTTAACAGGCTTTTTCACATCGCAACTGAGATTTTGTTTTAAATATATAAAGCTTTTGCGGCTTAAAGTATAGGATAAAAATAAATATATCAAATAAGTGGATGCTGCTAATTTTAAAGTTCTTGTTTAATGGTTTTAGGTAAGCTTTAGACATTGAGTAAGGTTCAGCTGTCATATTTGAATTGACATATTTATTTTTATAGCCTTATTTATTGCTTTAATAAGCTGTCGCTTGGGGCGCTCTGGCAATCATGAAACAAAAAGAAATGAAATAAAATAAATAAAACAAAGATATTATATACAAAGATATTATAAGTTGACATAACAGACTAATCGAAGGAAGTTGCTTACTGCTAAAATGTTTTTCGTTTATTTTCAAATTGAATAATTGGAACTCCTCTATAAATTGAAAATGTGTTTTTCTATAATAAAAACAAATTCACATATATAGTACATATGTTTATACACAATTTTTAAAAGAAATTTGTAATCTCAGAGTAGCTGATATTTGAAAAAAAATTAATTGTGTATTTAATTTTATAAAAATATTTATCAAATCATAAATTTTAATTTATTAAGATGGGAAGTCGAAGAACCTGAGCAAATACAGCAAAGAAAAAAGTTATAATTTATTGATCTTATTTTTATATATTTTGAGTATTTCTTTTACAATAAATCGAATGATATAATTGACTCGAAAAACTTGATTCGTTGATTCGGAATTTTTCGAAAATTTTATAGAAAAATTATAATATAACTAGCCGGCTTCGGCACGCTCGCTTCGCTCGCGAGATTTTTAATATTTAAAAAAAATATTGAAAAATGCTGGACTGTCCAAAATTTGAGAAATGTAATTCCTTCTAAAATTCTGATTTGATGGAAAAGTAACAAAATAATTGTCAAAAAATGGCGGACGTAAAGTCGGGCGCGGACGATTTTAGGATACCTTGTACCACTAGCTTGTAATAAAGTCCGATTTCTTCACAAAAAACCAAAAGCAAGAATTTTTAAGCAAACATTTTTTTTTGACCGATCGTTCCTATGGGAGCTATATGATATAGTCAACCGATTTCAATAAAATTTGCACAATGCTTAAATACCTTAAAAAAGATATGAATGCCAAATTTATTTCAAATATCTTTACAAACAAACAAAACACATCGAATTTTGTATAAAAAACGTGTTTTTGGACCGATTGGTCCTATGGGAGCTATATGATCTAGTCAAACGATTTGGATTAAATTTGGTACAGTGCTTAGGAACTATAAAATACTCACGAATGTCAAATTTGGTCCCAATATCTTAACAAACAAACGAAACACAACTAATTTTGTTAAAAAATCGATTTTTTGGAAGATCGGACCTATGGGAGCTATATGATTTAGTCAACCGATTTTGTTCAAATTTGGCACATTGCTTAAGTGCTCTAAAAAATTTCCAAACGCCAAATCTGGTTACGATATCTTTATTAAAAACGAAATATATGGAATTTTTCTTTAAAAAAGTTATTTTGGCCGATCGGTCCTATGGGAGCTATATGATATAGTCAACCGATTTTGATCAAATTTGGTACAGTGATTGGGAACTATAAAAAACTTTCGACTACAAAATTTGGTTACGATATCTTCATAAACAAACGAATTATTATTCATCTAAAACGCTTTTTTTTTGTCGAGGTCGTCTCAAACACCCCCATGGGAGCTACATAATTTAACCCCGATATCAAAAAAATAAAATAAACTTGCCTCCTATGGAATAATATGGGATCTAATGTGAAAGTTTGGTAGCTCTAGCTCTTACCATCTCTGAGATCTAGGCGTTCACACGGGCAGACGGACGGACGGACAGACGGACAGACGGACAGACGGACATGGGTATATCGACTTCTCTATTCACCCTGATCATATTTTAGGTAACTTTGGGGTGTCTCCGACGTCTCCTTCTATATGTTACATACATTTTCGGCTTGCACAAACTTAATATACCCTTGGTACCATACGGTACAGGGTATAAATATAAATGAATGTAACAGATAAAGTTTCAATGGAAAAATATAAAATTTTTTTAAGTTAGTTTAAAATTTGCTTTATTTGCAATAATAAAATCAAAATATTGTGTAAAGACAACTTCACATATTAAATCAAAGGTTAAGATATACAAATGCTAAATTGAAGGACTAAATTTATTAATACTAACATATTAGAAATAAATAAACAACGTTTTTTTTAAATATTTTTATATATTTTTTTTTATATGAAAACTAGTGCGTCCGGCAGACGTTGTCCTGGCCAAACTTTTTGAATAGTCTTAAAGTATATAAACATCGTAAGATTCTCCAGTTAGCTTATCTAGACAATCATAAGGTTTTTGGATTAGTTGACTTTCATGACTCTCTAAAAAGCCGTATGGACCAACTTAAGTATTGTTAAGAGAGCCCGCATCTCTAAAATGTTCATGCCCCACAGAAACTACTTTTCAATCCCTTTGCGATCCAGTATTTAACAATTTTCTACTATGCTATATTCACGATATTCACAAAAATGCGTTTATCTCACGAACCCATACACATAATCACATCGCAACCTCAGTATTGACAACCCCTAACTCACGCAAAAATCAGATTTAAAATTCATCGACGCGTTCATGAGAACACCCATAACACGTAAAACACAAGTTACCTTTATATATTAAAATTTTAAAGTGATCGGCTTGACTAATTTTCGCCGAGAACTTGGTGTACTTCTATTTAAAAAAAATATTCACGCAATTAATTCATTTAAAAATAAATAATTTTTACTGATGCGATACTTTAGAATCGAAAAATATAAATTATTTCAATTTATCGCCCCTACATATTTTCTAAGTTAATGATTGAAACTATATTTAGGACCACATAGAACTAAAAATCATTTTACATACACGATTAATGCACCATTCATGTATGTAAAATAAATAATTTTTAATCAACTATTTTAAGAAATTAAGCCTTTTTAGTATTTTTTAATTATGTCTTGAAACGGTTACATTGAATAGATTTACATTTTTAATATTTAAAAAAATATTGAAAAATGCTGGACTGTCCAAAATTTGAGAAAGGTAAATCTTTCTGAAACTCTGATTTGATGGCAAAGTAGCAAAATAATTGTCAAAAATGTATTAAAAAAAACTTTTTACAAAAGTTTACAAAACTTTTCAAAAATTCAATTTCCATTCTCCTTGATCTGCTAAAAAGCTTTCTGAATGTGATAAGTCATGTAAACATCTGAAAACTTTTGCTTACGTCCTTTTCTACTAGTGGAGCATAGGGCCTAATCCTACTTAATTTAAAGGAAAATTATTCTATGGAGCCCTTTCTAACTCTATTTATATAACTACTAAAGTTTCAAAAATAAAGTTACATAATACTTAAATTATATTTGTACTTCAAACAAAGTATACGACACGTTCCCTCAATGCAATATCAGTCACTTTTTCGATACACCCCAAAAATGTGACAATCATTTCCAATAATGTCCACCCCCTGTAACTTATTGAAATTCCTGACCATGCTCTGGCCAAAAGTTTGCCTAACTATTGCTCTACTCATTAACTTCTCAAGTCACCCACTCGATACGCCCTATGCTCAGTCGTCCATAGTATTTGCGGCCTACTCATTGCAATAAATTTTGTACATCCTACGCAGTAAAGGCTTAAAGGCTGTACTGACTATGTTGCTCCTAAACCATTCGCCCAGTTACAACCAAAAACAGCAAATTGTGGGCAATGGGTTACATTTGTTGCCAACAACATCAACAACAACAACAACTGCAAATAACTTTTACTTATTTTAACATTTATTGGTGACGTATACGGCATGTTGTTGCCTTTTAGCCAGGCGCTTTTACATTTTGGCCATTTGTCTGTGCTGCTTATTGCCGATTTTTACTCGTGTTAATTTCCTGTAAGGCAACACTTGTAAAAATTACGGCAACGGGATGTCGCACAATTGCCAAATTTATGGGCCAGTTTTATGTTGACGTTAACATCGACAAGGAGGGGGTCTGGGATGGGTTTTGGCATCAGGATTCAGGTCTTTGACTTGGCTTAGCACCAAGAGTTGAGAGAGAGTTGTTGGTCGTAAAAACACTTGGAATTTTGCATGCATGCTACATAAAATATGATGAAGAGCACTTAAGCAGTCCAACTTGGGTTGTCAGCTATCAAATATGTAGCAAAACCTGAATATATAAATGACAACCTATGTTCTGGGAGGACCATTCCCAGGCACATCCTATCCTACATACGTGTATGGATGTTTGTGTTGTTTTGTTGTTTATTGTTGACACTCCTTCTTCTATGTAATAAATATTAAAGGAGGCAACCTTTATTTTGCTGCTTAACTAGCTCGCCTGACAACAGGCAATTCCTCTTAAAATCTCAGCAGTTTAATTTGCAAAATTTATGGCTCTATTTTCAGCAAAGTTGTTTTTCTAACCAAATATGGGTTTTATTTTTATTTTTTTAAGCCACAAACTCTGAACTTGTTAATTAAGACTAGGCTGTGTTTATGGACAAATATCATGCCTTATTGTGGCTGAAAGTTGATGAGTTGTCAATAAAATACAGGATAAATATTTAATGGTCTCTAAATACTGCTTTAAATGAATAAATAAACAATATTTTATAGTGTCTACTAAAAAGTATACATGAAGAATTTATTTGAACCACTTTTTAAAGCTTATAAAATATCAATATTATTTAATACACAAATATTGAAGCAAAAATGGCAACTAAATAGTTTCCAGAATTTAAAAGCAAACTGTTAGTTATGTCCCCCAGTCTTAAGTCCTGCAACACCTGTTCGAAACGCTGTCAAAAAAACTTTGTCCCTATTGTAGGAAGAAAAAATTTAAATAAAACCTGTAAATAACTGTGGTCGATACTCTATGCATAAAAATTAGTTTGAGGGTTACGTTTATTTTGGGATGCAGTATGCATTGTATGACGAAAAAATGGGATATAGTCCAGTTTTAGAAACAGTATTCTGATGACTACCTTTGGGTGACTCGGATTTTCATAATACGAATGCCTTAAGCTTAAAATTTTTTTTAAAGAATATCCAATATTGCTTTTTAAATATCATCACAATATAAATATCATCACAATATAAAAAGCAACATAAAAATAGGTTCAAATTGTCTACTATAATACTGAAATCGTCTAATAAATGTAAATTGAATGATAAATTTTTTATCTAACCAATTTCTAATTTTTTCCTAACAAAAATATGGTCGAGTTTTGAGTTCACGGAGCCCGAATTTTAGAACTATTTTCAGAAAATGTACCAGTTTCACTCAAAATTAAGTTGACTACACCATACTCAGCAATATTTCTAAATTATATTCTTATTAGTATTCTTTCCTTTAGAAACTTATAAAAAACATAAGATATTATACAAAATAAATAATATAATCTGCAAAATAAAAAAAGTTCGTTGGCTTCTTGGCATTTCTTGATATTTTGTAAATACTTTATGTAAGAGGTATTTTAAATTCCATATATTTAGGATATTAAAAAAATTAAAAAAAATATTTAACAAAAAATCAATGGGTAAGCATGGATAGGGAACGACATTTTTAAAAAATAGTTAGTAAAACACTTTATAGCTGTAATGCCATTTTTGGAATAATTTTATTTTTTAAACTTCCGTCTTTATAAATTAATTACTGAAAGGAGACTTTTAAAAAACAATTTTATATTATTTTGAAACATCACATTTGATTGAAAAAAAAACATCTTTAAAAAAGAAAGTTCCTCAAATATGAAATTTTAACAAAAAAAAAATTATATATTAAGTTTAGCAACAGCTCTATTTTTTTAACTGGTTGATCTTTTAAATTTTTTATTTAAATAATACGATTTTAACGCGGGTTCGTAAAAAGACTTAACTTAAAATTATTGCCTTAATTTAATCATTTGAGGTATAATAAGAAAATACAAAAAAAAAAAAATTTATAAATGTTGAAACTAAGAAAGTAACGTTTAATCAAAATTTTTCAGGCGGTTTTGACATCTTTTGATAGAAATAGTGCTAAATTATTAAATTTTACAAAAATAATGTGGTTTTTACTTTAATTAAACAAAATATTTTTTACCCATTTTTTCCCATTTTAATAATATTTTTAACTGAAATTTGAAGCCTTTTCTTCAAATAGCAATCGTCTTGTTTCAAAAATAAGTTTATTTATAATTTTTTGTATTTTATTATTAATTAAGAATTTTTGGTACAAAAACATGTTGTGGTTCGCATATTTATTTATTTTTAGCTAATCGTTTAAGTTCATATTTAAAAAAGAAAATTTTGTATAAAAAATGGTTTAAAAAATATTTGGGTTTTTTCCTAAAACACTTAAAACATTACAGTATTTTTTTGAAACATTTTTTAATTTGTTTAATTTTATTTTAACAAATTTAATCTTTTATTAAATACTGCATTTAATATTAATTTAACGAGCACTAGCTGCTGAGACCTTCAAAAAATTTATTAAATACATATTCACTGTTTATATAGGAATTTGTTTTTTTTGTAAATGTAAATATTAAATTGTATATATAATTGTTTGTCGTGTTTTTTTTATGCAAAAAACTTATTATAATTACCTATATAAAAATAAAATAGATTTTCTAATTGCCCCAATTTACTAATTTGAACTTATATGAATTTTTGAAATTTTTTGTTTGTATATATTTTTAATATAAACAAATTTTCTTTCTAGGGGTCTTCGGCCCCTGCTAGCTTCGCTCACTACTCTCCATCGCCGTAAGCGGCTCACGGGGGCCCACCTTACTTACTACAAAAAACTTACTTACTACAAAAAAAAAAACTTTTTTATGTAATAGAGGGAAATTTTCTTAATTTAAAATAAAAAAACGCTTTTAAATTTTTTTTTAAGAATTTATTTATTAAATATTCAGTATATGGAACAATTAATTTCTTAATTTTGTCGGTCAAGCTTAAAATTTTTCGCAAAAGTTGTATTTTATATAAAAATTTATCTCTATTTATTTTTAATGCGAATAAAATTAAACAAAATTAACCATATAAAAATAAAATTGATTTTCTAACCGCCCCAATTTAATTCGAATAAATGATAATAAAAATCCTATAAAAAATACTATTAGTCTTATATAATTAAACAATTTTTTGTTAAGAAACGGAATACATATATTTCCCTATAATGCAGGCTTATTTTTTCTGTAAAAAATATAGAATTCTATTAACATGTAATATCACCTCAGAGTATTCGTTAGTCGAGTATCCCAAATGCAAACTGTCCCTCTAGTATTTCCATTTCTATTGTTTTTGCGCCGGAAACTTCCACATCGTAGGGTGATGCAATAATTTAGGTAAAGTTTTTGCACCATGCTGTCAGCATCGAACACTGTACAGAATATGCAACAAAATAGTCAACTGCAACTGCCACTGCCACAAATAGTGCCTTTGGCAAGCAAACTGGGACCTAGTCCCGAAAATGTTCTATATGCAACAGTATACAGATTATTAATAACACTTTAATGCTGTGGGAGTTTTGCAACACTTGGCAGCAAACAGCTCAGGTTGCTTAGGCGAGCTACAAATTTATTCAAGTTTTGGAAAGAAAATTTAAAAGTAAAATTATTCTTTAAAGTGTAAGGATATTTTTACAGCGTTTATGAGCTGTTAAATATAAATCTTTTAAATTATATTTTGGAGTTTACAACTTTGGGTAATGATTAGGTTAAATAAAAATATGTCAAGTTGTAAGATGATGAGAAAACTGGCTACGAAGTTCATAATTTTGTCAAATTGGTCTATTTGCAGAGAATCTATAGTTGTATTGTTTTTGTTACTATATTATTATTTTATTTTCTGCAAGTGAAATATGTTTATTAAAGATTTAAGAACTGCTAAAACAGTTAATTATTTTTCTATCTATCAATTTGAACCTAGAGCTCTCGTAGCTTTTAAGAGTAATTAATTTCATGACATATCTGCAGTATAACAGACAATAAAAAGTATAAAAACAATTTCGTAGCAGCTTCTTAGTTATGCTTTGCTATAAAGTGCTCTATTTTTTTTCTTATTGCTTACAAGTCACAACTTGTTTAAGTAGGCGGCAATTTAGTTGCAAGAGCTTACAATTCACAAAGAGTTAAAGCATTGGGTGCGATAAGATGCAGCTTTAGTAGGTTTATAACAAAAATTTATTTCCACAAAAGTTAATTGTATAATTTTTATTTATTAATTGTTTTGAAATTTCATTCCTTTGGATATATATGTAAATCATCTATGGGGCTTAAGTTTGTGTGTGGAAAATAGTTCGTCGAAACTATCTAATCTGGAATTACTGAAAATTGCTTTGAACTTTTTAATAGTAGAGCTGTGTGCTGTCTCCAATTTTCGATATTTTCGACCGATTTTTAAAAATAATCGATAGGCGCTAACAAGTTAAAACCGGAAATCTATAAAAAAAAATATTTATACAAAATGCACTTAAATTTATTTCAAAACTTCTTTAAAAAAAGATACAAAATTAGTAATTGTTTCAAAATTCAAAAGAGAAAACATAAAAATGTAGTCATCATTTATTTAATACTAGTGAGCCCCGCAGACGTTGTCCTACCCAAACTTTAAAAAGTGAATAAACATCGTAAGATTTTCTAGTTAGTTTATCTAGAAAAATATAAGATTATAGATTAGTTGCAGCTCGATTCTAACTTGCACAGGTCTGTCTTAGCCGAATTCTTTCACGTTCATTGCGTTCTTCTTTACGTTCCTGGCAGTACGATTATATTGATAGTTAATTAGATTCGTTGCATTTCTTCCAATTGAAATACATCATGCATTGATCGATTAGGAGACGGCATTACAATTCAGGTGGATTTGATGGAAAACATGTTGCCAAAATAGTTGTTGGACCTCGAACATTGATAAATACCAATTTTTTTATATATGGCAATATACACACAAAAACCGATCTTGACAAACATGCGTATATCTCAAAAACCAATACACACAAACACATAGAAATAGACTTAAAACCTTCGTATTGACAACCTTTAACGCACGCAAAAATCAGACTTGAAATTCATAAACGCATTTATAAGAACATCCGTAACACGTATAACATAAGTTTCTTTTATATATATAGATGCTTAGATCTCGAATTTCGCCCTTAAATAATTATTTGAAAAAAAAAATAAATAAATTGAAGAAATAAGTTAAACAAAGTAACAACAATATCAGTTTTTGTATATATTGCAATATACACACAAAAAACGATATTCACAAAAATGCGTATATCTCACGAAAACCTCGTAATAGGCTTAAAACCTTTGTACTAACAACCTCTAGCATGTGCAAAAAATCAGATTAAAAATCGATGCCTTACATCCGTAGCACGTAAAAGATAAGTTTATTTTATATGTATAGATTCTTGAGATCTTTTGTCAATTTTCAAAAAGAAATTTTAAAAATCACTCAAAAGTTCCTTCAAGCGGTACTTAAAATTAAAAATAGTTGGAAAAATTTGATTTTTCGACCCCAAAAACCCCCAAATACACATTTGGCTAGAGCAAAAATAACGTTTTTTGGCCACAAGGCCATTTACTAAAATGGAAGATCTGACTCGATTTTGGAATATTTTGAAAAAAAAAAAAAATAACCTAATTTAAAAAAGTGGTCGACTCGTAATTCAGTTTAGACCCATTGTTTAAAAAACTTATATTGACTCAAAGAATCAAAATCGCTGGGAGCCCCCAAACTGTTTTTCTACCTCATAAAATTGATCCGCCATAATATACATAAAATACCGTTGCTCAATAAACAAGAATCTGTTTTATTGACAGAAAAAAATCTATTAAATCGATTTTGAATCGAATCGATGCCCAGCTCTCCTTTTTAGATTTTTGTTTTAATTTAAACACAAATCGTATCTAACACTCAATTACTATCTATCTCCCTAACAATGCAATATATGCTCTCTATTCAGTGCGGGAATCTGCTTCAAATTATGTACCCAATTTGTACGCCTTTAGTGGGTAAATAAAATGTCAAATTAATTTCAAAAGCTTAACTGCACATACCAAACCATAGCAACGAACAGCTGTGGCCTTAAGGAATTTCTCTAGTCGGCTCAAAAAACACGAAATAAAAGTCGAACTGTGCCTAAAGTGTATCAAGCCCATTTAATGGATACAGTCTGCTATATATATATATACTAGTGCATATATATACATATAATCCCTTTTAAGCTGCCAGTGACTGGTAGAACTCGGCAGCAGTCCAAAAAAATAACTCTACTACATGTGGCATGCTTGAGTGACCCCCAAAAATATGCTACACAATTGTTAACATGCCCAAAAGCTTGCAAGCACACAGATACACACGGCCTATGTGTGTGTGTGCGTGTATCTGTGTATCTGTGCCTAGCAGCAGCACGACAAAAACGATTTCATTCATGAAAATTTTTACACAAAATTACATTTGTCGGGCAGCCAGCCTAGTTGGGCTAACTAAAACCGCTTCCCATGCCCCACCAAAGAGCCACTGTGTGACAGCCATTTTCGCTAAATTACATATATACTGCATATATATATATATATGTACCACATAAGCATGTACATATATATGTGCTATATACTATGTATAATTTGCGCTGCCTTTTCATAAATAATGAAATGCTCTTTTGCAAAGTATCTGGGCGACGCATGTGCTGCGCCTTTTGTTTTTTTTTTCACATGCCTTGGCAACTTTATGGCCAGCTCACAGGCTTGGTCACACACACTTGCACACACACCCACTCACACAAATACTAACGCAGTCTAACAGCATTTGCTAACGGAAGCCAAGTTACTTTACACACATGCCAACATCCGCATTCTGTACGAATGGAATACAAATTTAATCTGTCGGTTTTCTGGGATTTCCTCATTTGTAGTAGATTATAATCTCTCTGTAAATGCTCACTGCGTAGCACACACACATGTGCTCCATGTTCACCCACACTCTCACATACACACACATTCTCATAGCTATATAAGACACAAAGCGCTCTTTTGAAAGTTTTGCAGGTGCAACATTTTGCCATTGCCCCTGATATCAATAGCGTCTAAATTTCTCTCATTCACTTAATTTTTTTATTCCCTCCCTGCCCAGGTTTGGGTGCACTCGAATGCTTTGCGCAACGATAATGAGTTGCTAAGAGTACAGGTGGAAAAAAAATGAGTACAGCAAATATTTGAGCTGCTAAGCTGGCATGTAGCTGGGAATTCATGGCGAGTTGTGCCAGAGAAGTATTCCAAAAGAATAGGCAGAAGTGGAATTTAAATCCGGGACGAAGGTCTTTTGCTGCCAGTGCTTGCCATGATTTAGTTTAGTTTTGTAAACTAACTAAATCATAGCAAGACGTAAGGTTATGTGTTTGGCCCGTATGTATGCATATACACATACATTTATGTACGTCTGTTCCTTCGTAACTTTAAAGCCACTTATCAAAATTTTACAAACGAGGTCTTAATAAAATTGCCTTGATCGTCAGGTGGTTATAGGCTATTTGACGCCAGGACTTAACAAACTGCGTTTTTCCAAATCTATTAAACTTCTAAAAGAATTGTCCAATTATAAAATTTCTCGAGCTGTTTGGCTTATGGTCCTTCCTCCGAAAATAATTGCGAAGAGCCATGTTTTCTTATATTATTATATTGGTTCTTAAAGAATCCTCAATTATGTGTTTGGCCCGTATGCATGTATGTTCGTCAACCGATTATAGGCTATTTAACGCCACATTGAAATAAATATAATAATAAGTAGCACAAAAAACTTTAAAAAATTTATATTTTTCAAATCTGTTAGATTTCTAAGACAATAGTCAATTATAAAACTCCTCTAGCTGTTTTGGCCCTTAATTCGTATATAATTTCGGAGACCATGTTTTCTACAATTATAATTGTTTTTTTTTCTTTCAAACCCGTTTGATTTCAAGAGAATCGTCCAACTATAAAATTCTTCGATCTTTCTAGCTTTGGCCCCTCCCCTCAAATAATTTCGAAAAGCCATGTTTTTCACAATTATAAACTTACTAATTTATCGGATTAAAAAAAAACGTTTAACTTAATGTTTATAGAATCGGAACATAATTTTCGGAGGTAATTGCAGAAGAATTCTAGAGTACTAGAATGGAACCCCCAGGGCAGAAGAAACCGCGGACGTCCAAAAAGCACATGGCGAAGGTCAATTAGGGGTGAGACGAGCAAATCTGCCAGAGAACTTTGAGCAAAAGCGCGAAATAGAGATAGTTGCAAAATTTTTGTAGATAGACTAAGTTCTTAAATTTTATTTTTTTTAGAACATGTCAAAATAATAATAATAATAATTGCAGAATGGTATTTCAGAGGGAAAAGTTTAAATTGCCCGAGTGCCATATATAATGATCGAGTTAGTTTAATCTGAAAGCCAAAGAGCCGATTTCCAGATTATGTTTTATATGAAACTAATCGGAACGAATAAGGCAGCCAAAGTTTTTTCATGAAACGGGCTTTGGAGTATTTCGAAAAAACCAGTTTGCAAAATTGGAAAAAAAGCTGCCTCTACTTAATAACAAATATCCTTCGTTTCCATAAAAACAGGACTAGAATAGTAGTAGGCATTGTAACTGGGCACTCAACATTGGCAATATGGCTCGAGTGGCTGCACGTTCCCTATCACTATTTCTGCCGCAGCTGCAGAGATGAGGAAAAGACAGAAAGAATCCAACACCAGGTGTGCGACTGCCCAATGCTTCTTAGAACACGAACCCAGTTTCTGAGTGACCCATTCTCTGAGGTACTGAGTAGTCTAGCTTATGTGCCCATAGTGGATGTGACTGCTTTTGTCGAATCCTCAAAATGGTTTTGTAACATGAGAGACTTAGGCGATTTGGGATGTCCTACAGCTTTTGATCCTCCTCCGCAATCCCTCCTTTTTTTCAATTCCTTTCCTCCCTCTCTTAAAATTAGGTATACAATGGACCTCATGGTCTCTGTGTGATCTCACTATCTGAGCTGCCTACTCAAACTTAGCTAACCTAACAGCAAATATCTCTGATTGAACTAAACTGATTTCTTTTTTTTTCTCGAATATTTATTATTGACAAGCAATAAATAAAAGAGCCGCCTAATTATAATTCGTAGTTGCCTTGACTATTAGAAACATTTCTATATGCCTACATATATATAGAAATAATGAGTTTAAATAGGTAGGCAAAAAATAAGCGGTTAGCTCTAATAAATGAACTATATCTATTACTAAAGAAACAACTCTTACCTAAATAAATGTTTTTTAAGTTGAGTCAAAAGCAACTTCACCTATATCAATAATCATTAACATTATTTCAAGTTTTCCCCACATTTAACCCTTTTGATGGAAAAGCTTTCGCTGCTTAAATTTCACAACTTAAATGACTCCACTATATTTAACTTCAGCAACTAAGTTTTTCATTTTCTTTACTCTACCTAAGTTAACAAGTTTTCTTGCAACCCACCTAAATGGGGGAGTACATAATTTATGGACCTCTCGGTTGACTTCTAACATATGCATAATTTTTCAAGAGCAGCGTAGAAATCATGTCATAAAATAAAATCACAAGTGCTTTTAATTTGTCCTATCCATGCTGCTTCAACCCTGCCAGGGACTGCCAGGGCATCGCATCTTCAATAAAAGGTTCCCATGAACCCACACACACACACATAGCTCGTTACTTAGCGTACATTTAATTTTGTTACTAATACATAAGTACTTCACACACACACACACGTGAACTGTTGTCGTTGAGTCTTGAAATCAGGCGGTCTGGCAACGCCCACGTATTTCCCGGGCAAAACTTGGCATAAGTTACAACGCCGAAAACTATGTGGCAATTTATAACTTTTGCATGCTTCAGCGCCTACTTACACATACTCATGCATACAATATGTGAGCATTGTACTCCACTCCATACTTTATGCCAAGCAGTAACTAACGATAATGAGCCGGAGTGGGAGTCAGTGGTGTAGAGAAAAGGGAGTGGCGAAGGGTGCAGTAACCCATTAGATTAAGATAAGTTTCATTTGTATAGGTATATATCTGGTATTCATTGAATAATCGAACTTGCTGTAAGTCTTAAAAAAAAATAAGATGAGAAAATTCTATCCTAATCATATAGGTTAGACCATAACTCAAGAACTGCTGGAGCAATTTTTAAGATCTTGCTTTATTGAATTTGTATTCTCGTGAAGATGAAGGAAACAAGAAAAGATAACTACATTTTTTATAAATCTTGAAAAACTATTGCCCCAGAGGCTTAGGGAGTGGCTAGGAAATTGTTTTATATCGGATATTCATTAAATTGAGTATTCATTTAATAATCGAAATTACTCAAATCTTAAAGAAAGATAAGATCAGAAAAGTCTATCCTAATCATATAAGTTTGACCATAACTCAAGAACTGCTGAAGCGATTTTTAAGATCTTTGCTTTGTTAATTTGTATTCTCGTGAAGATGAAGGAAACAAGAAAAGATAACTAAATTTTTCATAAGTCTTGAGAAACTATTGATGGATTTCGACGATTTTTTATATCTAAGCCCCAAGGCTTAGGGAGTGAGTATTCATTAAATTGGGTATTCATTAAATAATCAAAATCACTCCAAATCTTAAGGAAAGATAAGATCAGAAAAGTCTATCCTAGTCATATAAGTTGCTCCATAACTCAAGAATGGCTGGAGCGATTTTTATGAACTTTGCTTTGTTGAATTTGTTTTCTAGTGAAGGAAATGAAGAACGCTTAATAATTTTTGCATAAATCTTGAGAACGATTTGGCGGACTTCGATCGATTTTTATATCTTTCATATATATACAGAAAGAGGCGTGCCAGACCCCATGTCCTTTATAGGCTAGCGGAGACGTTACCCATTACATTAAATTAAGTTGAATTTGTTTATATCTGGTATGCATTAAATAATCGAAATGGCTGTTAGTCTTAAAGAAATGGATCTGAAAAGTCAATCCTAGTTACATAAGTTAGACCATAACTCAAGAATGGCTGCGGGGATTTTTATGAACTTTGTTTTTATGAATTTGTGTACCCGAGAAGACGAAGAAAAGGAATTTTTGTATATATCTTAAAACGTATTGACGGATTTTTGACTTTTTGTACCTTGCTCCTAACTATAGGTACAGATACCTAGATATTTTATACCAAAATGCTTATTATATCGATTGGGCCACACCCTTCTGTCAGTCTGCTAGTCTGTACACTAGTTTGTTTATCCGTCCATCTGTTTGAACAACTAAATTTTTGGAAACTATAAGTGGTTAAGATACAAAACTTAACCAACTGGCGTCCCTTGTCCCTTAGAAGTTCAAGTTTATTGGCTCATATCCTTAACTTACCCCAATCGCCCTAGTAGTTTTTTACGCTACTAGGTACAAAATGTAAACCTCAACACGCAACCCCCTCCACAAATATTTTTTCCCCGCCTCTGCCATGTGTACGCCGCCAGCGTTTAATATGTTCGTATACTTATATGAGTTAGTGTTAAATCATTTGAGAGTCAAGCAAGTTTTTGTGTGAATACAAACCAAATCAAAATTTGTTTTTCCCAAATAAATTCAAAGCACTTTGTCGAATTAGATCTACAAATTTTTCACGCTATAATTTGCGAAATTTTGCTTTCTGTCAGCTGTTTAAAATTTTTGCGGCTTTTAATTATAGTTTGCTGTTAAATCGAAATTAAAAATTATTATAAATTTAGATTTTCAAAAATGTTGCGGTTTAGCGTCATAAAAAGTAATGGTAGACACATGACGATGAAATTGAATTACTCAGTCGGTGGCGCCACAAACGCAAAAACCGCGCTTAAAATCTATGCACGCACGCACACACGCACACAATCACCGCACATAGATACGCCCGTACATAGATATTTTCACACATACAGCGACATTCATCGAAGAAACCAACTTCAAACGCAACGTGTGGAAGCCACAATACATTTTTACTGCGGCTAGAGGCAAATGTTCCCGATGATAATGAACGGGTACGATGATAATGAAGATGACATGACGGTAGAGACGCCTGGAGGAGCGCAGGAGACTAGACCGGCATAAGCCTAATAAATTAGTGGTTAGATTGAGCGTTATAAATCGTGTGATTAAATTTAAAGCGCGCATGCGTTTAAAAAGCACGTTTATTGTTTTAGCACTTTAAAGGTGTTTAAAGGGGACTTTGAAGGATTTCCAAATATTTGTAAAAATAGGTTGTACTCCTTCTTAAATAAATCATCATGAGATGAATTTTTGTATTTATGCTTTACTCATCCGAGACTATTTCAATTGCCGAGTAATACGCAAACGTTGCGTATACGTAACATTATACCATGGCCTTTCTAGGTTAGGTTGTTAGGTTAGGTTGAGCATGCAGCTTAGTCAGTGACTGAGATCACCTAGAGACCATTATTATGTTGCCCAATCGTGGGAGACGGATGAAAGGAATTGAAGAAAGGGAGGTATTGTGAAGGTCTAAGTCTCTCATGTTGCAGAACTATTTTGAGGATTCGACAAAAGCAGCCAAATCCACTATGGGCACTAAGGTTAGAGTAACCAGATCCTCTAAGAATGGTTTACCCAGAAACTGGATTCGTCTTCTAAGAAGCGCCAAGCAGTCGCATAGCAGGTGTAAGATACTTTCTGTCTCTTCCTAGGAAAATTATAAAATCTTGCAAATAGCTTTTTTAAGACGAATGTCAAGCCTTTACATTTATTTCAATCTAACAAAGTTTTTACGCGGAAACAACGAAAATGAGCTAAAGTCACGAAATTGAGGCGCATGGCCAAAACATTTCAGTTGATTTCCGCATTTTTAAATTCTTTTGTGACAAATATTTTCATAAATTTATATATTCACGACTCACGAACTACTCACGACATCTCATTTGTTTCCTCATTTCCCATCAACAAACAATTTTTTTTTATTTTACTATCATAAAGTTTCTTCCTCTCTGCCAAGTAACTTTCTTGTGAATATTTAAACTTTTTAAACCAACACAAACAATTTTTAAAAGAGTTTACCAATATTGTGTCTGCCATATTGGCTACGCCATATTCACTCAGCCATTTTGTTTTTCTATTAAAACCAAACGTACCATGTGAGCTACTGCCAAGAATGAGTATGTTATATTTTGACTAATGTTTTTAGGGATAAGCTTTTACCTGTCTTCAAGCACACATTGTGCACTATAAAGAGAAGTGCATGCTGTACTTAAAAATAAATAATGAATTTCGAGCATACGAGCAAAATGCTTTCAGGAGCTGTTGCTAAGCTTGCAGTTTCATGCTTTCAGGAGCATCTGTTAACATGACTTACTCCAAACCGTGTTCATCCAAATAACAAGCTGTCCATCCTGACAGCTGTGTATCTGTATCTCGTGACAGCTGCCAAAAAACAGATACAAAGAAATATTGCACTATTGCACTCGGTACTAAGTTATCTGAGTAGCTCTGAAATTTATGTATCTAATTAAAACGACGCATAAAAGTTCTCCATAAAAATGTTGCTCCCTACCAGTGTTGCCACACGGCTTGTTGTATGTTTAGTGTTGCGCCTAGATTTATGCAGCATAAATAGCCCAGTCGAGCCGAGCTGAGCGGAGTATACGTTTATGCGTGTGTTTGTTTATGCCACAAAAGCTGCATTTTTATGTACCGACTACAACGCCACTCAATCAGCAAACTGCGTTTTACTACGTTACACAACACTACAGACTAAACAACAAGCACGCAGGAAACCAACAACAACACCACAAGGCACAGTGTCAGACTTTGTGAAACTAAATGGGCAACATTGCTCTTTTTCAAAATGTAATAATTGGATGGTTCATTTAATAAAAATGGGTTTCGTCTGCGAAATAATAAGGCCCAAATATATAGTAGACAAGAAAACTAACCTAATAAAGCTGAACAAGGTTCAGCAGACCGCAAAATTAGCTATCAGTGGAATCACTAAGCTCGACCCTAAACGAAGTATTAGACGCCATACTGAACCTCCTGTCTTAGGACAAGGTTGTTAAATATCAGCTCTATGTCTGAGAGAAGCGAAAAAATTGGGTGACCTAGACTTCGGTCACTCAAGGATTTTACTTACCTCTTATACCTGAGGATACAGACTACTGTACCCCATAGGAACATTGTAAAGGGAAACCTTCTAATACTTGAGGGTACAGACTACTATATCCATAGGAACATTTTGTCTTAGGACAACGTCTATCTATCAGATCTACGTCTGATAGAGACAAAAAAATTGAATGACCTTGACTTCGGTCATTCAAGGATTTGAAAGGGAGACCCTTTAATACCTGAGGGTGCAGACTACTGTACCCCATAGGAACACTTTAAAACTACATTCAAGACCCATTATCCAACCAGGGAGGAGTAGAAAGTTAATGTAGCCCAGCTAGCTCAACGAAAATCTTTACGGTCGGTTCTAAGCTAGACAGCCGCATTGGCGGAGGCGTTTACATTGAGAAACAAATCTCTTTCAGACTCCCGGAACACTGCAGTATCTTCTCAGCTGAGGTCACGACAATCCAGGAGGCACTTTCAAAAGAAAAAAAACTTACCAATAGGTAGCATCAATATCTCTATTTATTTATTCTAGTAGCTCTTCATATGAGAGAGTCGAGAAAATGGAATGACCTTGGTCACTTGTATATTATAAAGGGAAACTCTCTTATAACTGAGGGTACAGACTACTGTATCCCTCAGAAACACTCTATAATTACACTCAAGACCCATTTCCTAACTACCAGGGAGCAGTGAACCGTTCGGTTCCAAGCTATACGACCGCGCAAGCGGAGGCATTTGCATTGATGTAAGAATAGCTTTTAGATTCCCGGATCACTGCAGTGTCTTCAAACCGAAGTCACGGCAATCCAAAAAGCAATAATATCTGCATTTACTCAGGTAGCCAGACAGTGGTAAAGTCTCTAGCCTCCATGACATCATGGATTAAGTCAGTGTATAACTGTCGCTCATCTCTTGAGGAGAGGATAGAACAGTTTTCAATCCACCCCATCTATGTCCCGGGACACAGGGATATTGAGGTCAATTGCTTAGCGGATAAATTGGCAAGACGAGAAACTACCAGCATCCTCCTTCAGGACAAGGAGCGTCTGCATATACCTATGGCCAGCTGTAAATTGAGCATTAAAAACCACTTTGCTCTCGCTGCAAATCAAGCATGGAATCAGATATCAAGCACGTGAAGAACTTCACAGCCAACTTGTCCGGTATACTGCAGGAAGAGAACAAAGCAACTTTGCCGTCAGAATACAGCTCAGTTATCGACACTGATCCGAGCAATTACCGGACACTGGCTCCATGCATCAAGACTCAACGCACCTCACTATGACTTCCCTAGAAGCTATGGCGATGAACATGAACTGGAACACTTCTTTTGTCACTGCCTCCGGCTGTATGAGACTAGACTTCAATTCCTTAAATCATACTTTCATGTGACCTATCCCACCTCTTAGAGCGGAGTCCGAAATGCGTTTGGAGGTCAACGGCTGTTTGTAACTTGGTACACTTGAGGACACTATGAGTGGAGCAGGAGCAGAAGCCGGTAGAGCGCTTATTCTGTCACTGCCTCGGGCTGTAAAAGACAAGACTCCGATTCCTTAAATCATACTTTTATGTGATCCATCCCAACTCTCAGAGCAGAGTCCAAAATGCCTGTCGAGGTCACCGGATGTTTGTGACTTGGTACAAACAAAGGACACTCGGAGTGGGGAAGGGTGGTGACAAGTCCATCACTGCGGTTCATATCAGGCCTACTCTTTGTCCAATGTGAGCTAGGACGTCAGGTCCACCCTCGCCTAAACCTGAACCTATAGTGGTTTATATGATATTAGACCCCTTAAACTTAAAGTTCATTGCTACATTTTTATATAGACAGAACTCTCCAGAAACTCCAGACACGTCTTCTCACAAAGTTTCAAAATTGATTACGCTCTGAAACTCTCGCCAGCAATCGAATTAGGTCCCCAGCATAGTTTGATATGACATTGTCCCACTGTGCAACGTTGACGCACTCAACTGGCACTGCTTGGCAGCATCGACATCAACACTGCCTGGCAACCATTTTGTTTGCCTCTCTGACAGTCTCACCGAGAGTCAGGCAGTCTGGCTTGCCTTTTGGCTTAGTATGCGTTTGCTTTTTAATAAAATTAGCTCCGACATTGGGCGCTTGTTTATGCAGCTATCCAACACTGGCGACCCAGAGAGAGAGCACATGGAAGTGAGTCCCACTTGATGCACAGCTAGATGATGTGCGTGTGCTTGTGTGTGTATGGGTGTGTGCGTTATGGGTACATGTTCATACATGCGTGTGTGTGGGTGTGTGTGTATGTGTATCTGTGTGTACTTGACTGCTTATTATGCATGAATTTCAAATGAAGTCGCGAACGTGACACAAACTCGCTCGCCCGTTTGCGTTTTGTACGAAAAACACACTACGCCTTTTTTTCCCATTTCCATTTTGTTTTTGCCTGTGTGTATATGGTTAGTACTAGTAGCCCTGAAAAGGCTGCCCTGCCCCGTAGCGCCCTCTACTCTATATTTACACAAAATTTACACATTCACATTACGATATGCATTTAATATGAGTGAATTTGCGTTGAGTTTGTGCAAATGCCTCGAAAAAAAATTGAAAAACACATTGGGCCAGTCATAAAAACTCATTGCTTCAAATTATATGTGCAAGTAAGTTAAAGCAATAATGAAATTTAGTCCTTGATTGTTGGCAATTGCTGTTGATTTTCTATATGGCAACTTAATTGGCTTAAGGTAGGTAGGGAAAACATAAAAATTTTCGCAGGGGCATGGGCAAAATATCAAAAGCAGCTTAAGGCACAGAGGGAAAGAGATTTAGATTGGATTTGTCTGTCGTTATTTAAGTAATATTTGCGTACGTGATACTCAAATTTCTATATTTTTCTTATTTTATTCGGATATTTTATATTTCTTGCTTTTTGGCCCTTTTAAGCTGCTTTCGTTTTTTTTTGCAACGAATTTGTACTTATTTGAGTTCAACGCTGATTTTACAAATTTTATTAAATTTCTTTGGAAATAGTTGGACATTGCACAATTTTTGTAGAATAGCGTCACAACAGTTTATTTATAAATTGGTTTCTATGAAAAGCAGCTAGTGCAAAGGAGACCATTTGGAATACCAATTTCAATTCCAAAGAATAAAACAATAACAGCACTCTTTGAAGACCACAAGAGTAAATGCTGAAAAATTAAATGAATGCCAGAACTTTATGGTTAAACAAAGCATTTTTGACGGTCGATATGCTAAAATTTCCAAAACTCTGGAATTTTTACAAAATAAGAGCAATTTGTAATACTACTAATAATACAAATGACCAAATAAACGTTCGCAATTTATTAAATAGCCGAATGAACACGAGGATGCATGTTCCCAACAGCAAATTCTGTAGCAGCTGCGATAATGAAGAAGATATTAAAATTATTTAACTTTCCTGAACTTTTTCGAAAACGCACCCTATACTATTCAAAGCAAATTTAGAAAGATTTGAGCTGTCCATGTGTGACCTGGCTATTTTTAAAGAATTCTCAAATTGGTTTAGCAAAAAGAACAAATACGTAGTCCCAAAAAAAAAACCCATCGGTTATACAACTAACCCTAATCTATATATATATAAAGGAAAATTATGTTTTACGTGTTACGGGTATTCTCATGAACGTATCGATGAATTTCAAATCTGATTTTTGTGTGTGTTAGAGGTTATCAATACGGAGGTTTCAAGCCTATTGTGATGTGTTTGTATATATTGGGTTTTGAGATATACGCATTTTTATGAATATCGTAAATATATGTTAGCATGGTTGAAAATTGTTCAACATAGGGTATTGGAAAATACCAATTCAATGGGGTTGAAATGTAGTTTCTGTGGGGCATGAATTTATTAGAAATGCGAACTGTCTTAAGAACACGTAAGTTCGTCCATACGGCTTTTTAGAGAGACACGAAAGTTTATATCCAAAAATCTTATGATTGTCTAGATAAGAAACTAGAGAATCTTAAGATGTTTATACACTTTAAGAGTATTCAAATTATTTAGGCAGGACAACGTCTGCCGGGCTCGCTAGTATTTTTATAAATCTATTAGGTATAACAATTGATCCGAACGTCTCATATTTAAACTAATTTTACCTGAACTGGTTATACCGCAAATATTCGAGGCATGTTCCGAATAGGATTGTGCCAAATGGAGGAAATGTTTACATGAACTCGAATTCCATCGAGTTTCGAAATAGAAAGGTTCTCGGCATATTTTATTTATTATTATTATAATTTCTAAAAACATTGCCCAATCAAAACAAAATTTTAAAGTTCTGTGTGCTTAAATTTTTAAATGTGAGAATTGCACGAAAGGTTAAGATTCCAAATTTAAGCGGATACCGAAATAATTTCCGGAACCGCAAATAATGATTTTTATTTCATTATATATATATAACTTTAAAAAAAAAATTTTACGTTCTAAAAAATGTAAGTTAAATTGTTTATGACATTTTAGGAACAGTTATGAATGCTGCAGGTCAAATAATAAATGTACTATTATGCCATACACTAATATAATTTAAAATTCACAAAGGAGAATTACATTTTAAGGTCAAAGTAAAAAAAAATAATAATTTAACTAATAGTTTCACGGAGTCTTTTTGATGAAGTTCACACATTTCATTACTTGACTAAAGAGCTTTTGTAAAATAATTATAAAATAGCTTAGTTAATAATTAATTTATTCACCATTTTCTTAATTTGACATAAAAAACTATTACTTAAATCGAGCTAGAAAATCAAAGTTTAGATTTTAGTTTAGTTTAGTCAAGTTATTTAGTTATTGTCAAATTAATATGTTGTAACGACCTCTGGTTTGGTCCAGAACAACGGCTGGGATAGCTCAGCTATGCCCAGGGTTAATGTCACAACAAAATTTATATTTTGCTGAGACTTTCGATATTTTAAACAATAAACAATTTGCTTTAAGTTTTAAAATTATATTATCCGCCTTTTTGCGGTCAATTATCACAGTACACTTAAATCGAGCCCGCACGCTCTCTAATTTACACAAAAGTATATTATTGGCAAAAATAAATTGGTAAAACAGAATTACACTTAAAACTAACAATTTATGATTTTACAAATTATACTTTTATCCGCCCTTTTTCGGCGATACGCTCACCCAGATATAAAATCCTGGTAGCAATGCTACTCGGCGTGGCTCGTACACGAAATAGACTCCGACGCGGTCGCCTTTAACTGCGGCACTAACTTTCACTTTCCGTCTGACCCAGATTTGGCTGTTGATCCGCCTTATATAGGAACTCGATCGCCGCTACATCCTGGAATTCCCGCCCAAAACTATACTTATAAATCCTAAACGGCACTCTGTTTATCTAAATAGCTATTCTAATAATAAAGAGCGAGTCCGCCGTACCTAAAACTATCTCTATCTCCTACTCTCCACTTACACCTATAAACTAATACTATCACAATACGCACTAATACCAAACAATTATTTTGGCGCCAAGCTTAAAAACGCTATACTTGACCTAGTGTTGGTGAGAGTGAGAGCGCTTTCACCGCTACTCTCACCAAGCAGTTCAAGCAGTTTTGCTATTGCCCTGTTGGCAATTTTGGAACAATGTTGTGAGGTGGCAAATCGCCTCCTCACAATGTTTTAATTTATAAAATTATATGCTCGGATAAGAGCGATATAATTCATGTTAATCGCATCAATGAATTATTAAAAAAAATAAAAATACAAATAAAATAAGTTAATTAAATTGTTGAAAAAATTTCAAAAATAAATCTAGCCTTATGCAAACTTTTTTGGCAAGTTTTAACAGTCCCAACATTATCAAAAAAGAGTAAGGTGTGTTCTTTCTTTTAAAATTAAACATTAAAAAAACAATCTGAAGGAAAATTAAAAAACTCTTATTTTTGAGAAACGTAAAAATTTTCAAAAAACAAAAAAGCCCAAAAAAAAAAATTGAGTAATATTTTTTTCTTTTAGAAACAAATAATTTCATTTATTGTGACTCAATATTAATCTTGATAAATTTTCAAATTCAACAAAAAAACTTTTTTTGTCATATGCTTGAAACTGCATCATTAGTTTTCCTAATTCGCTAAGGGGAAGTTCCCAGTACCTTATCCAGGTTTGATTTATTTTCACATTTTTTTAAGATATTTCTTTATGAAAGTAACGCATTGACTCAATAAATCTGAGCGAGCTCTGATTGGCTAAATTTAGGAATCTCTGGGATGGTATGCGGAATACCAGATTTTCCACCAGCAGGATGGGATTATTTTTCCTATTCCAATCCCATCTTTAGACGTTACAAAAGAACACTTTTTATGTATTTATCTTAGGGAAAACTGTTAATTTTGGCAGAATTGATTGGTTTAATTATGGAACGTCTGTGATGATACCAGACACCGGCAAGATGGAATCATATTTCCTATCCAATCCCATTTTGAGACAGTACAGAAAAACACTTTTTATATATTTATTTTTACTGAAGGCATTAATTTTGGCAGAATTGGATAGTTAAATGTAAGAACCTTTGTGATTGTATACGGAATACTAGATTTTCCACCGGCAGGATGGGACTATTCTTTCTATTCCAATTCCATCTTTAGACGGTACAAAAGAACACTTTTTATATATAGTACCTACTTATTCTTAGTGAAAGTTATTAATTTTGGCGGAAACATCAATCGCGATACCAAGCAAATTTAAAAGAAAAAATATTGGCTCCTTTATGCTGCTCATTTTTTGGCTATAGCTAATTTTGTGATATCAAAAAATACTATAGACTCCGCCGACACCTTGCATACACTTTTCTTCTGAAAAAGAAATATTCAACCTAGTTAACAAATATTATCTTATCGGTAAAGTTTAAAATATTCAAAAGCTTTTGATTTATAACTACTGTTGAAAGGCATAGCTCAGGCTAGTCGGACGTCAGGTAAAAGATTCTATATTCTATATAAGATTCTCATATTACAACTATATAAAATAAGGGAATCATATCAACAAGTTCTCCTAAAGGAGAAGGCCACCAAAAGATTAGTTATTTAAACCAATAATTTTTTCAACACTTATTTTATCCATTAAAATTATTTACCACTCTTACATTCAATAATATTTACCCAAAAAAAATCCAAAACTATTTATGACATTAGCGACATATTTTTCTTTTCATAAATAAAGTGTCACCCAAGGGAAGTCTCTTACTTATCCTTAGTCAAGAAAGACACATCCATCCATTAGGCACTCTCTCATACACGCACACCTGAGCAATGCAATTTATTAAACTAACTACTTAAGCATGCGAAAATAAGGCATAAGAAAAACACATAAAAATAATCTAAGACACACACACAGATACTCACATGCATACATACTCAAGACAAGGTCCTTAACTCGAGCTCGAGCAGAGAGCACTCAAGTACTCGGGCGCGTACACTTCAAAAGCGAGTGAAAAAGCCTTGCAACAGATACACGACATGTTGCAACAAGAACAACGAGGGGACAACAACAAAAGGTGTTAGGCATTTGCAACCTAATTGCGTGAGCAGCTGCGTGTGTGTATGTGTGTGGGGTAGTATCTGTGAGATATGCATAAGTCCAGAGCAACTGGAACTGCAACTGCGCTCAATGCGGCCTTTGCATAATGCATAAGTCCGACACACACACAGTCATACACACAACCACGCACACGCACACATTAGCCTCCCCGACTAAATACAGCTCATTATTATCATATTTCAGAGAGATCCTAGAGCTCTATGGCTAATTGCAATTATACAAAAACGCAAAATAGGGAAAGGAAAAAAGTGAAAACAGCCAGGACTATAACAATTTTCGGAAAATTTGTTTTGCTCTGACAAGCTCCCATGCCCACCCCTCCGCAAGGAAAAGTGAAACTGCCGCGTAATTATGTCGCGCTTTTGAGAGCAAAAGCATTTAATTAAATGTTAACAGCAACAACAAAAAGCACAGGGCACAAATCCGTTTGAAGGGACCGTTGCACGAGGGTTGCCTAATAGATTTCGAGAACTCGTCTATGGTGGTTAGTTCCAAACTGATTTGTGATGTCTCTTTGGTTGTCGGTCAGTTAATGGGTTTTCGCTTTGGTCTGCGATGCGCCTGTCAACAGACCATGGCTCAGTCACACATGCATTTTGCCTTTGAGGAGTTTGCATGACAGACAGTCAGAATTGCGCCTGTGGCTTTCCATTAGAGACACGAAATGTCCGCTCCGAGACTTTAATCAAACTGGTGATGTGCAGCAGTTGAGGTGCGGTTTTGTGGTTGTGCAAGTATTGTGCTGTAGCTGCGACATTGAATGGAATGGTTGCAGTGGCAGAGATCCCTATTTATTAGGTTTTAAATTTTGAGAAGTTTCAGAAAATCCTACTTCTGTAAGCCTAAAGGACCATAACTGGTCAGTATCAATCCGGACCAGTAAATTCGCCATAAATTTTAATTAAAGCTTAATCTAATCTTATCTAAGAATAAAAGTAGGTATTGAACTACAATTTTAAAAATGTGAAAAAATAAACTACAAAATTAAAAAAAAATTTTAAAAAACGCACCTCATTTTACAATTTTATATCCTTGAACGAACAGAAAAATTTTGGAGACAGAATATCAAAAGAATATAAAGAATATAAACTAAATAATTAAACCGAAATCTTGGAAAATCCAAAATTCAAAAAAATAATAGCTCGATTTACAATTTTAAATTTGTTTTGTAATTAGGATAACACTATTTCGAAATACATTTCTTTGTTTTGCAAATATACTTACAATCTATCCCTTAGACAATAGGAAAATGTTTTGAAAATAAGAAAGAAAATGAAAGAACTTCCTTAATAAAACTATTCTCAAATTTAATTGGCAATGAAAATTCAAAATTATCATGTTGAAAAGAAACTAAGTCGGATTTTGAAGAAAATAAACGAATTAAACGCATTATAATATTTGAGAGCTTGGAGGCATACGTGGTTCCGGCTAGAAAACTTTTTATAATTTAGCATTAACTTTTACTTTAAATTTATTAAAATAAATAAAAACTAATACATATATAAAAATGGCGGACGTAAAGTCGGGCGCGGACGACTTTAGGATACCCTGTACCACTAGCTTGTAAAAAAGTCCGATTTCTTCACAAAAAACCAAAAACAGAAAAATTTTTAAGCAAACATTTTTTTTTTGACCGATCGTTCCTATGGGAGCTATATGATATAGTCAACCGATTTCAATAAAATTTAACACAGTGCTTAAATACCTTAAAAAAGATCTGAATGCCAAATTTATTTCAAATATCTTTACAAACAAACAAAACACATCGAATTTTGTATAAAAAACGTGTTTTGGACCGATTGCTCCTATGGGAGCTATATGATCTAGTCAAACGATTTGGATTAAATTTGGTACAGTGCTTAGGAACTATAAAATACTCACGAATGTCAAATTTGGTCCCAATATCTTAACAAACAAACGAAACACAACAAATTTTGTTAAAAAATCGATTTTTTGGAAGATCGGACCTATGGGAGCTATATGATATAGTCAACCGATTTTGTTCAAATTTGGCACATTGCTTAAGTGGTCTAAAAAATTTCCAAACGCCAAATCGATATCTTTATTAAAAAACGAAATATTGCGAATTTTTCTTTAAAAAGTTATTTTGGCCGATCGGTCCTATGGGAGCTATATGATATAGTCAACCGATTTCGATCAAATTTAGTACAGTGATTGGGAACTATAAAAAATATAGCAAATTTGGTAACGATATCTTCATCTAAAATGCTTTTTTTTTGTCGAGGTCGTCTCAAACACCCCCATGGGAGCTATATAATTTATCCCCGATATCAAAAAAATAAAATAAACTTGCCTCCTATGGAATAATATGGGATCTAATGTGAAATTTTGGTAACTCTTTGTGTTATACCTTCTGCAATGTTTCTGAAAAAATCATCTAAAATATACAAAATAGACCGATTCATAAAAAACTGAATCGATATTTAAAAAGCGACTCAGTCAGATTTAAAAGAAAATCATCGAAATAATCATCACTATAATATTTAGAAGGTCTTATTTAGAATTAACTTATACTTTATAATTATGTACCGGTTCATTGGTTCCATCTAAATTAATTTTTCTGTGATATACCCTCTACAATTTTTTTTGGAGAAAAAATTATCTGCAAAATACAAAACAGACAGATTTAGGAATTAATTAAATCAAAATTATTACACAGGTCAAAATTTTGAAAAAATATTGAAAATTTTTTTGGGTACATATTCTGTTAGGAGCCATTGTACAATTTCCGAAAAATTCAGGAAATACTGTCTAAAATCGTTTTTTGACCAAAATGCTGTGAGAAAACAAATCTTGCAAGAGACCCTAAGGAGGCCTTAACTTGAGGCTTATATCACGTTTTCATAGCTTATATCAATATTAAACTAAATTATATATGTTACTTAACAATACCTATGTAATCGAACATATCAATATAGGCTTATAAAAGCTAAATGTAAGCCGGAATTAAGCTCCCCTTCAAAGCCACTGTACCAAGCAAAACTAAATATTGAAAACATATGTGCGGAACTTAAACCTAAAAATTGTAAATATTGGAAATCAGGATCGATTGTGTCTCAACTTCTACTCCATTGACGAAAGCAGGGGAACAATGTGCCTACCTCCAAATTGCTCCAAACTTAATTTACGAAGCGACGAACGTCCCTATTTGGAAATCCTTAATATCGGATTTTTCATATAACGAAATATATTTAATCACTCTCTTCTCTCTGTCCTTATAACTATTTTTTCCAAAATAGTTTTTTGCGTCAAGTATAACGCATTTTCCATCTCTGGTTTCGAAAAGCATTGGACTGTTCGAAACGTAATTTGTTAATGTCTTAGACTTTTCTTATTCAGTGAGAAAAATTATTCCAAAATTGGTTCTCAAGCTAATGCAGCACAGATTCTTCATTTCCACTTCAAACGTAATTGCGACATCTCTAAATCAACCCTCGTTTATGTATACATGTTCGTCTGTCTGTGTATTTGTTTGTTGCCATACAACGATGAAACTGACAATTAACGTTGCGTATCTTGTTTTTGTTGTTGCTTTTGTTGTCATTGCTATTGTTATGTATAATGTAGCCGAGGCTGTTGCTGTGTTTGTTGTTGCCTTTGCTATTGTTTATATATTGTACATATACATATACACACATACTCATATACATATATGTATTTGCATATCATTAAATTGAGAAGCAAAAATAACGCCAAGTGCATTATCAACACTTGTGCTCGCTGGCTCTTCTTCATCTTCATCATTATCATCTGCTGCTTGTTCTTCTTTATCATCATCTGGTCTTGTGAGAGGTGTCAGCGCTGAGAGCGCAAGCAAAATGTGTTTTAAGCATTTAATTGCATGTGAATAAAATTAAATGAGACATGGAAAGCGCCTAGAGAGGACTAAAAGGTTTCCAATAATAATAAAAGGGCAAAACGCTGTTAAAGCAAATGGAGGGCACACTAATGAATAGCTTAACATAATGTAATGTCTTAGAAGATACATACATAGCGTGCATTATATGGGAAACCATAATATTTAAATGGGAGCGCATGTTTGGTATTATGCATAAATATAAATTGGTGTGGGGTATAAAGTCCTGCAAGCTGCGAGTCCAAGCCAATCTTATACTAATTTTAATTTAATTTTATTCAAAATTCTTGTATTCCTAATATGCATATTTTTTTAAAAAACTAAATAATATTATGTTCTTGCTAAATACTACTCGATACTGCCAAATTGTGGTACTAAAGTTGTTATGATAAAATGTATTTTTTAAAGATATAGAGGCTTCATAAAATTTATATAAATCATAAAGCAATACGACTGAGATTCATTAGTAGTTAAAAATTGTAATAGAATAGATTTCTCGCTATATTAAAGATCTGTAGCGATGTTTTTTAAACAAGGCACTTATAGAGGTATTTTAGAAACAAATTAAGCTACATTACTTAAAAGATTCTGGTAGACTGTCAAAAAATAATGCAAGGAAATGGCTTCCACTTCAGATAATGCCTGCTTGTCTCCTCGACTAACCAAAACATTTTTATTTCAAAATAAATTGACATTGAAAAAAGACCCACAAACGCTTGACAAATAAATGGATTTGGGATCACTTAAACTAAATATAAGTTAAATTATATTTATTATGGTAAATATGGGAGCTGATTGGCCTTAAAATATTATTTTTAGGTATAATTTTACAAAATTTTGCTTCATAGATAAGGCGAATTTGAATACATTTAGCAGACCGAACCTGAAAGTATGCTATGGTTTTTTTTTTGCTTTTAATTATCCAATGGACTACTTTTTCCTGCCTAGCTTTGTTTATAGAATTTCGGTCTCAAAATAATACGTTGCGAAAGAGAGAAATAAAATATTTTAAAATATTTTTGCACATGAAAATTAAATTTTTTTAGCTTATGTTGTACATTGAATGGAATTATTGGTTTAAACAATCTATTCTACCATTTTGTTTTGTGTATTAAATTTGGTCTTTGATTGATTGGAAATAATAATACATTAATAAATCAAATGACTTTGTTAAACAACTAATATGTGTGGTAAAATAGACTTTGAATTTAAAGATTCTTGAAGCTGATGAATGGAAGTCCTATGGTTGATATACTTGCTGAGTGTGGAAAATCGTCGGCTTGTACAAATTATCTTTTTTCGATTTAAATATAACAATGATTTCCTAAATTTGCAAATATTTTATATAATATCATAATATAAATTACTTTATTTAATATACTAATCATAACTTTTTTTGCTTCTTCTTACAGGTATGTTGTCTTTGCTCAATATTCTATTTATGTGGACTCTTTAAAATGGTTGGGTAAGCCTTGCAAAAAATTCAAATTAAAGGACTTAATTTGCAAAATTTAAATAATTTGGGGAAATTCGTGCCTTGTGGAAATCCCAAGCTAAACTTTATTTTATTCTTAAACTCAGAGACTGGTTGGAGTTCTAAACAGCAAAAATTTAATAATTTAGGAAAATTCCAGCTTTGATTGAAAGCCCTAAAATTAGGAACTCGCTTTTTTGATTTCAAATTTAAAAAAAAAAATTTGCCTCAACTGGGAATCAGTTAATCTTTTATATGATTTTGCTATATATATATATATATATTGCGATGATTCTCAAGATTGGACATTGTTGACAATGACGTTTGTTATCAATTGAAAGATTTTTTTATTTCATGTACAAACCAGCTTTAAAATTGTGTAGATGGCAAAAAAAAATAAGCTGGCTGACACACACTCCATATGTCAAGTTCGGCAATCCCAGCTCTTAAAGATTTTAAGATATAGGCATTTATACAGATAAACAGACTGACTGACGTACATGTATAGATCACATTTTTCTTGTTCCCCTTAACACATTGGCGTTAACTCTGTGGGTCTCCGGCCATCATACAGGTAGATGGACGGACATTTTAGTTAAATTTTTCTTGCTCTCCTGGCCATATTGGAGTTAACTAACATTTAAACATTTCTACAAACTTAATATGTATACTCTTTATCTTTTTTAATCTTATCTGCATAGTATTCACTCATTTTGGAAAATTACCTTTACTCAATTCAAGGTACAAAATGTGTAAAAATAATACGAAATTTAGAAACAATTTCGCAAGCTGCCCGAATGTAACTTGCAGGTATTTTGGCCCACTCGTGGACAATGGCTTTTTTCAGCGCCTCGAGACTATTGTATCTTTTAGTTCGGACCTTGCTCTCCAAAATGGCCTAAAGAGAATAATCCATCGGATTCGCGTCTGGTGAATTCGAGAGCCATTGTGTGGACGTTATGAAGTTCGGAACGTTGTTTTTCAGCCATTCTTGGTTCACTCGAGCTTTGTGAGACGGTGCCGAGTCCTGTTGAAACGTCCATGGTCTGCCACCGAAATGTTTATCTGCCCACGGCTTCAAAGCAACCTCCAGAATACTTTCCCGATAATATTGCGCATTAACCTTGACGCCAGGCTCCATGAAAACGATTGGAGAGCGCCCATCTGCGGTTACAGTGGCCCAAACCATTATCTGTGGCGGGTGCTGCCTCCTGGTGGCCAATCGATGAATCAAATTCTCGTATGAACGGTCCCTCAAGTAAACCCTATTGTTTTGAGAGTTTACGAATTGCTCAATTGTAAAAATTTTCTCGTCAGAAAACACAATGTTCGGCAATTGACCGCTTTCGGCCAAGCGAAGCAACTCCTTCGCTCTCTCAAGTCTGACTTGTTGCTGCTTCGGTGTGAGATCATGTGCCTTTTTGATCTTGTAAGGCTTGACCTTGAGATCATTTTTCAGTATGCGACGGATGCTACGGTCAGATATTTTCAGTTCTTTCGCCATTTGATTGGCACTTCGTCGGGGATTTCGCTCAAGTCGCTTTTTCACTTTTTGAACCTCTCACGTTACGTTGCAGTCTTTTGATGACCACCTCCATGACGTTTTGCGATGCTACCAGTATCATTGTAACGAGATATGATGCGATAAACGAAAACTTTATTTACTTTAAGGTGTTCGAGCTCACGAACAATCGCTGGTTGTGATTTTCCAGCTAAATATAATGCAACTACACTATTACATTTGAAATCCATTACTGATTTTTTTTTCGCGTTTACTCACGGCAAAATGCTTTCGTGCGCTTGTAAACAATACTCTAAACTGTCATTTAGCTAACTTACAGACAGCTGATGCCCGTGCGTCAGCTGCGCGAGCGGTCTGAATTTGGTTACACTTCGAGTGCTGGACCCGGATATAGATCACGGTCTGATTAAAACCAAAAGAATAACTTTTTGTAGGCTGCTTGCTTTTAATAAGAAATCAAGCCAGATTTGACTTTTCTAATTAAAGTCAAAGTATTGATATGAAAATTTGATTAAAAATTTTAAAATTAACCAAGATAGTTTAAATACTTCATATTAAAAGGCTGTAAATAAGTTTAAGCATCATAATATTATATATTAAGTAAATAAATGAATTTCGAAAACAAACAACTCTCAAAATTTAACCAAATCACACAATAATATACTAAATTAATATAGTTTCATCAACTCCGAGGCACCAATGAGCACAACTCTGTTTATTTGTTTTAAGCCCATATAACCTTGTCTTAAGTCGGCTATAACCTCAAATAATTTATCTTAAAGCACAAGTAAATTGATTTGAGCACTTATTCTGGGCTTAACCATGAAAGATTAGGCTGAAGCCTTACAAAATAATTGATGCATATGCCAAAAGAGAAGCTTAAACGCACGACTTGCAAGTCCTTGAAAGTATTTGTGCGTGGGAACCCAAATGTGGCTTTAATAAAGCAAGTGGGCGAGGCGCCAGTTAATGCTCTTAGCCGAATTCTAACAATAATCAAATAAACATTTCAAGCTCAAAAGGAATGCGCAAATTACGTATACGCCACATAAGCTCGTACGGAACGAGTTCAGGAAATAAAAGCAATATAAAAATAATTAACAATTTACACTCACTCACCTGAGCACTTTTGAGCACATTTTGCTGCTTTTTTCAACACTTTACAACTTATTTCCGAATGTATTGTTTGCAGTTTTGGGTCCTCTGCAACCCTGCTCCATTTGCATTCAAGGTTAAAAAACTCATAAATTTTTGAACAAGCAACGTGCAATGGTGAATGGGAGCAGATCCTGCAATGAAAATGAAAACCACTCAGCATAAAAAGGCGCAAAAAGTGAAATCAGAGCACAATTCGTGGAAAACAAAAACAAAAGAAATATACAAGCTTAAATTGTTTAAATCATGCAAACGTACAACAATACGACATACAGCTGAAGGGACTCGACCTAAGAGACCTGAACACACAAATGTCAACTGAACCTGCTGGGCAAGGACAAAAGCAACAACAACTACGTCGAAAGCAACAACAGCAACCAAACTGTGTGTGTTGTAAATTGTAACTTTGCCCAAGGCCAAATTGATCAGGCCACAGAGTAAATGTAGGTCACTCAGTCACTCAGTCAGTCATTCAGTGTGCCCAGACTCGCATACAACAAATAAGTTGAGTTATATATGAGGCGTATACTTATTAGTGCCACTTGTTACAAAGACAAAGGAAGATTGAAGAGCTGGGCTAGAGATGAGCGCGTGTTGCTCTCACTCACGTTCAATATGCGTGAGCAGTCAAGAGGGTCAGTTTGTATTGGCTTAATATTAAATATTCAAAGTACTTTGCAACAAAAACTTTAATTAGCAAAAGGAAAGTTGTGCTGAATAGTGTCTGAGAGCTGTTTTCGTATTCTTTTTTTAATTGCACAAATACTTAAAGGTGTAATCCGAGATAAAATGTTACCAATAAGCCTTATTGAATATAGAAATATTACTCATAAAATAATATAAATCTTTGCCGGACTACGTTATTGATGCTTAGCTTTCTTTTCAATATAAACACCAATACCCATAAGCCACAATCGGTATGTCTTTCTTCGATGGGATATGCTCAAAGTTATGGATAATGTCTAAAGCAATCCCAAAAAATAATTCTTTGGGGCCAGTCTAAAACAGAATTTAGAAATTTTTCGTTATATTTTTGGTTTTTGTGCAAGGGCAATCGAAAATACAGTCGCACAAAAAAAGTGAGGCAAGGCATCGAATGCGCATAAACAGAATCGGTTTAACCTAGACCCTTTGATACTACAGTAAACACCGATTATCCGGCGAAGTTTATACCCTGAACCTTCTGGTACAATGGGTATAAAAGTTTGTGCAAGCCGATAATGTATGCAACATAAAGGAGGAGTCGTTAGAGACCCTCCCCCAAGTTACCAAAAGAATGATAAGGATAACTAGAGAAGTCGATATACCCATGTCCGTCTATCTGTCTTCCTGTCTGTCCATCGGTATGAACACTCCTAGATCTCAGAGATGGTATGAGCTAGTTTTCAGACTAGATCCCTTATTATTCCATAAGAGACAAGTTTATTTTTTTTATAATATTATAATGGGATGTTTCAGACGACCTCGAAATAAACCGGATCGCGTTTGTTGAGAAGATATTGCAAGCAATTATGGCATTCGAAAGTTTTTTATTAATGCTCAGGACTGTCCCAATATTTTTTTTTATGGTTGACTATGTCATATAGCTCTCAGATCAGTCAAAAAACCTTGATTGGTGCAGACTTTATTCTGTTTCAAATTTTTACGAAGACATTGTAACTTACTTAGGTAATTGGAAGTTTTTTAGACATCCTTAGCACTGTACAACATTTTTTCAACATTGGTTGCCAATATATTATAGGCCGCACAAAACCAATCGGTAAAAAAAGTGTTTGGTTTAAAACTATTTTTTTGATGTTGTTTTTTTTTTAATTTTTTTTGGGAGGTTGCTAAATCTGAATACGAATTCACAGAGACCTCAGCGCGAAATCTTTCTGAAATTATCTCCAAAATACCATGTTTTATGGAATTTGTTTGGATTAGTTTCGAATCCTTTTTTGAACACCGAATTCATATTCAGCGACCCCAAAAAATAATTGATTTGCCCTACGAGTCGGAAAATCGATTTTTTTTTTAGTTTCATTGTCCGACGATGTTTTTATATGATTTTTGGGTCGTTGATCAGAATCCGAACCGATCAAAAAGATCTAAGTACCCGATAAAACGCATAAGAGTCCCGACATTAGATAGCTTTCAAAATAATGCGTTTTATCGGGTTTGTTTAGGTTACTTTCGAACCCTTAAGCGTTGGGGCTTCTTGCACCCCGAATACAAATTCAGCGACCTATAAAAATAATTGTTTTGGGCTATGAAAATCTAGTTTTTTCCCCGAAACCGGTTGTTCGACGATGGTTGATTTATGCCTTTGGGGTTGTTGAATCAGAAAAGGTTCAACGGGTCTAGGTGCTACCGTAACCTCAAAAAACCCTAAAAATGCTTTTGAAGACCGATTATCTGGGGATTTGGCTGAATCCGAATTCTAAGGCAAAAAGCTCAGCGCGATAGATTTTTGAGAAAGCCCCCAAAATAATACGTTTGTTCGAGTTTGCTTCGGTTATTTCCGTTCCGAGTTCTCTCGGGCTTTGGTGTTTTTAGGACCCCGAATTCGAATTCATCGATGCCAAAAACATATAGAAAACATGATTTGGTAATTGACACCGAAAATCAATTTTTTTGAGAACAGTTGTCCGGCAATATTTTTATAAGTTTTTAGGGTCGCTGAATAGCAATCAGATCTAAAATAAAAAATCGCCGGCATCCCATGATTATGAGGTAGCCTCTAAAAAAAGTCGTTTTATTATGATTGATATACGAAGTTACATTTCAGATGGAAACACTCGGGCATCGAATTATCGAGTCTTCTAAATCTTAAAAAGGGTAGCCACATTTAAAAAGTTTTTTTTGGCATCATTAGGTAGACACCAAGTTTTGCCTTTTCTCTTAAAATTAGAACTTCAGTGCTCACATCGCTATTCCACATTTGTACAACTTCCGAAACTTTGCCACACCTAGTTACCCAATGCTAAAAGCCTTCAGAACTAAGCTGCTCCACTCAAATGCGAGTGTGCATATTAATGGAGCTAAAGTCACCCGCTTATGTAATAAATACAATCGGTCACCTTGACATCTCTGCCGGACATGCTGACCATTGTGGTGCATTTGTGGTGGATTCAAGTGGATTTTCAGGTATCCCATATTCATGGACCGACAGCTGCATAATTTAAGCGCTATGCCAACATGAATCCAACATGAATCCAACATGAATCCAAACCGGGCGTCGACTGTCCCTAATGCATTTATTAATAATCCGTTTGCATAGTTTGCCCCAAAATTGCTGCCAGTCAATATTTACACTTGAGCAAAGGTTCGTCCAGGGATTGAAGGGCTGCCAAGCTGGCTTACCTGGGCTCACGCTTTACGACTTGTTTGTGAAGCCTTGTCAGCCTTTTGTTATAACTACTACCACGTCGGGCTCTCTAGTTACACCTTTTTTTTATGTGTCTATTAAACTAGACAGCGACAAGGACGACAAGGACTTCCACGTGGCTGCTGCTGATGATGATGATCATAATAATTGCAATGTTGACAAGTTTTTTTTTTTGTCAAACCTTCGGCTGTCATCATTTCACCTAATTGCGTGCAAATAGTTTTTTCAATTGAGTTGTCAATTTTCCGACGTATATGTGTTTTAGTAGTCACTGCTTAAACTTTTGTCCGTAAAATGCTCCGTGTTCTTGTGCTCCGGTACAAATATTTGTCAGAGCCGTTTTACGATCTATTATGGTGTCCGGGCTGTCCACTGCATTCAAGTGGCAGCCAGCAGAGCCACTTGATGACGCTTTATGGCAGTCATTTTGAGCCCGAGTAGTGTTAGTGTTAAGCAGTGTTGGCCAAAAAGTGGCCTGTACACTTAAGTGCCCGGAGCACGAACTAAGCCAGCACCTAAAAAGAGCAGACGATAAAATAAACCAACTAAGACAACACGAAAAAAAGAACCGAAAAGAAAAGAAAACAACTTTAGGAAATGTGCAGTAGATTTTCAAGATGGTTTTAGTTTTAAGTCAAAACAATCAGCTGATAGTTAAAGTATTATAGGGTTGATACTCCATAACCGTGGCTGGGAATTGGCCATAGTAAAAGTTAACAAGCCACTTGTTTGGTAAGTACTTACTCCTTGTGCAGCTTACTGCCAAAATAAAAGGTTTGGCTATGCGGAAATCTGCGCTAATATAATGGCTAATATTTAGTTGATCCACAAAAGCTCAACAATACCTGAGATTTTGCGAATAAAAATAGTATTTAAAGAATTTTCAATCAAGACACTGTAGGTTAAGGTGTAGGTTAGGGCAGTAATGGTGAGTTGGTTCCAACTCACTTAGGCCAAAAAATTGGCCTCTTGTGATACCGCTGGGTGGACCTTACCCCACCCTACCCCCATTTAGAAGGTCCTTTATATAATCAGAAAGTGACGTTCATCCGGCGGCCCGAATAAACCTCAAGAGACTTCTAAGACTCATTTCTGAGAGCGGTTAGGGCGGCAGTCGTGAGCTGACGACCCAACTCACTTACGCCAAAGAATCGGCACGTTGTAATAGCGATGGGTGGACCTTACTTCCTTCCCCCCACTAAGGAGGTCTCCTATAAGATCAAAAAGTCACGTCCATTCGGTTGCCCGAATAAACCTCAAGAGACTTCTAAGACTCCTTTCTGAGAGCGGTTAGGGCGGCAGCCGTGTGCTGACGTCCCAACTAACTTACGCCAAAGAATCGGACCGTTGTAATAGCGATGGGTGGATCTTACTTCCTTCCCCCCACTCAAGAGGTCTCCTATAAGATCAAAAAGTCAAGTCCATCCGGTGGCCCGAATAAGCCCCTTCTTCGGCTTCTTAGACTCCTTTCTGAGAGCTGGGATAGGCCATTTAAGAAGCATGACTTGAGGAATCAGAGCCTTGTTTTACACAGCCCGGGGCAGTGACTAAAGAAGTGCTCCAGTGTGTGTCTTAAGAAGTGCCTTCAGCTACTCCTCATCTCCACAACTTCTACAGAAGTCATGTTGAGGTGCGTTGAGCCTCGGTACATAGGTACCTAAAAGCCAGTGTACGGTAATTGACCAGAGTACTGTCGAGCATTGAGCTCTGTTTAGACCCCTAATTTGCTTTGTTCTTTTTCTGCAGTGTACCGGCCAAGTTTGCCGTGAGGTTCTACACCTATTCGATATCTGATTTCACGCTTGATTTGCAGCTAGCGCAAAGTGATTTTTAATGCTCAATTGACAGCTGGCCATAGATATACGCTCTTTGTCCAGAAGGAGGATGGTGGTAGCTCCTCGTCTTGTCAGTTCATCCTCAATGCAATTGGATCGAAAACTGTTCTGTCATCTCCTGCAGAGACGAGTGACAGTTGTTAACTGACTTCATGCGTGATGTCATGCAGGGGAGAGACTTAAAATCCGTCTGGCTATCTGATTGACTAGAATATTGTTATATTCCTGAATTGCCGTGACCTCAGCTTGGAAGACACTGCAGTGATCCGGGAGTCTAAACGATATTCTTAGGCCATGTTCCTTAAAGCAAAAGCCTTCGCCAAGGCGGTCGTCTAGCTTGGAAACGTCCGTTTCGTTCCTCCCTGGTTGGGAAATGGGTATGGAATCTCGTTATAAAATGTTCCTTTGGAGTGTACTAGACTATACCCTCAGGTATTAGAGGGTTTCCCTTTAAAAACCTTGGTGACTAAAGTCAAGGTCCTTCCATTTTCTCGCCTCTCCCATTCGAAGAGCTGATAGAACGTCTGATTTTTTGTCCACCTTGTCCAAAGGCAGGAGGTTCTAAGTCTAAGACACTATAGGTTACACTGTTTGACCCCTGGGGGGAGTCACGCATTGACTGAATAGTCCTTATTGGATGAAGGAATAAGACACTGTAAGCTGACAAAGATTTGTCAATGTTCGAGGTAACAGTTTTGGAGGGTTTATGGTTCGTCAAAAGCACGAAGGTAGGGAGTGACTTATTTTTCAATATAAAACACAATCACAATTTTAATCTCTGTAGCAATTATTTCGAACCACTCAACTCTTTCTGTCAATTACAGTGCTGCCAAGTACGCGAAACCATCAAGAGAACAACTATTTAACTAGTTTTATTCTTTTAATGGCTTTTTCTAATGAGCTGCCAAATTGCGTGCTGTGCGTGAAGGGTAAAGGGTGTCGTTAGGGTGTCGTCACTACCGCCCTTAATTGAGGGAGTACCCCTTTTGGGTTAAACCCTACAATTGGCCATAAATCATGATAAAGTGCGCACTGCGGTGTGGTGTCCATATTTGATACCAATTTAATTGCTTTATGAATTGCTTGTCATTGCAGAAAGCTGTCAGGGACCACACGAAAAACGTTTACTCAATCACCTGCTCTCCACCTACAATACACTCGAGCGACCCGTTGCAAATGAATCGGATCCACTGGAGGTCAAATTTGGACTGACGTTGCAGCAAATTATCGATGTGGTAAGTTTCGTGTACCAACCAAAAAAATAAACTAACTACTGACCAAAAAGCCAATTAAAACCAATTGCAAAATAATGAGAAAGTTTCAATGCTGTATTGATGAGTTTTTATAGCTGCTGATATAATATTGCCTTCGAGTCTAAAACAATGACAACCCAAAATAAAATTTAAAGAAAAAAAGAAGAATATCTTAAACACGTTTATACATTTTGCCGTTTCAATATTAACGCTTGCGTTTTTTATAGGATGAAAAGAATCAGATTCTGACCACAAATGCGTGGTTAAATTTGGTAAGTGACATGTACCCGTCTTTAAATTGTCTAGCACTCGTTTTATGTGTGTCTTCTTCTTTACATAAAGGCTAGGGCTTTGTATTTATGATTTTCTATATACTACTTGTAGTACATACAAACACAAGTGAAGAGCGTTTGCTATATTTTGTATAACTTATTAAGTAACACAAGCATTTTTTTATGTACTTTTTTATTATTATTATTATTTGTATTTTGTGACTACCACCCTCGGGGGGAAATGTGTGTTCTTTTATTTATTTACTGTGTGTGTTGTCTCGATGTGAATATTTATACTGCAATAAAAAAATGTGAAACATTTGCTGTTTAAACACCATTAAATGTATTTTATTTCTAGAGCAAAAACTGCTTAAATGCAAATTACAACAACAAATACTTCCTAAAAGCAAATGCTAAAAATACACAAACTAAAAGAAATTTTTAAAGAAATTATTTTACAAAATGAAATACGTTTTTGAGTACTCTTTAATACGAATAATCTCTTACAAGAAGAGTATTTAGAAGAGAGAGTTGGAAACGATGCTCTTAGTATTCATTCTCCCTTTCGTGACTCACGACAAGGTCACGAATTCTGTTAGTGCTAATTGACTATTGACTATAAATGCATTTATATTGTCTTTGCCCGGGATACGTTCCAGCTAAAGAGGAGTATTTTGTAGTTTTACCCAAGAGTGTCCAGAAAGAAAAACAATCCGATTCATAAGGAAGCCATTGAACATTTAGTTGATTTTCTTCAACCGTTTTAAATCATTTTGTAAATCTACATCCTGCCTACAGATGCCTCACTACCGAGACACATTCTTTCGCTTTATGTCCGCAGGAAAGGTTCGTTAACCCTACAATGTCAGTAAGGCAAACTAATCGGTATCCTAACAAAATGTTGTATATCTTAAATCTAACGTGTAGAACATTTAATGGCAGAAATCTTCTACAAGTAATTCCTACAGTTGCTTTCTGGATCCTACAACTGTAAGGCTTCCTTTATAAAGAGAACCATCTCCATACCAAAAGATGGTATGGCTTCTCATAGGGTGTATCATGTGTGTTGATATATTTATTTTTTTTAAGCTATTCTTAAAATGCTCAGTAGCCATCTTCGAGATAGCCATTTCGGATTTCCAGAAAGCCAATCAGTCAGTGTTCAGGGGAACCTTTCGCTGTTTAGAAGATTTCCATGAGTCCATAGACGTCATAAAATAGCCAAGGAGCCACTTAGTCCGTCGGAGCCCTATACCACCATTATGTGTGGGAGGACTTCAAGCACCTAAATGGCCCTAATACCCCATTTAAAACGTTCTCGACAAAAGGTAGCTTCTCTGCAAGTTTATTCTTAGGAATATTTTCTCATTTCAGCAAAAAAAGTACTTTGACCCTAAACCAAACTGAAAAGTTTATTCCACTTTTGGAAACTGCATCTATCCAAATATCTAAAGGAAAGAAGCCCATATAAGTGAATTGGCCTAGAAAAACTCATTTTCAGCCCCGCAATTTAGAGGGGTATGCCTTCCTATATCAAGAGATGCATCATTGCCTTTTAATACATTGTATTTCCTTCCAGCCTACTATTACTACTAACGGCTCTGAAATTATGCTGTATAGCTATCATATTTCCGACGTCCCATTTCATAGCAAAAGAAAGGGGGCTTCATCAGAAGTTCATCGGTTGCTTAAGCTCTGATTAAATAATCTCTGTCTGCTCTTCCCAGGAAGTACCCAATAAGGCTGACCGGCTCGTTTTGCACTGTCATACCTCTCGATAGCAAAAGATAGGTAGTATCCTCAAATCGGTGTCTTTAGCGCTGAATAAATAACCTCCGTAGGCCTTTTTTATAACAGAAACGAGGGTTTGATTAACGTTTCTAGCACAGATTAAATAATCTTTGTCGTGTCTTTCCATAACATTGGATACAAATTATCCTAAGGTGTTAAAGCAAGGATCAAATACCCACTACCGTCGACTAGTTCATAGCAGAAGAGAGAGAGTATCCTATGCAGTTAAACGGCGCCTTAAGAATCGATATATTTCATTTTTTAGTCTCACTCTCCTAAGCAGCGGAATGGAAGTCTTCTGAGGACTTGATCGATGTCAGCATTTATTGTATTATCCTTTTCGTATCGTTTCATGACATTTTTAAAAGTATGGCCTCTCTGTGAGGATTAATTTCTTGAGGAGTAGCTCTCGAATTTCAAAAATACAATTTAAGAACTATTTCAGACCAAAGATAGTGCAAGTGGAAGGGATAATGATGGCAGCTCGTACTTCTGCTGAAATCAAGATTACTTATAAAGTCGACTGTACCGAACTATTGTACTTTACCAGGCATTTATCTATATAGTCAATATTTTCAAGCACACTGATTTTTTTATCTCCAGATTTCTCGACTTTTCTATTAAACGAATTTTTTTACATATCGAACTAACATTCAGCTTCCAATTCGAATCAATATAATTCAAAGTGATTGAAAGAGTGAGATAGTCTTTAAAAACGATACAAATGCTTTATAGCAGGAATCTCTATGTTCGATCTCTGAAGATAATTTACTAAAACTTCTTAAATATCCCAAATATGACTTATGACTCCCTTGGCAATCTGCCTAACTAGTTCGTATCTTAATTACAGTTTATTACCCGAGTAACTTTACAGACACTCATAAGCCTACTTATAAAAGTATTTATAAACAAAAATCTATTTCCGAAGAGTTCAAGTGTCTAAAAATAGATTGCAACACAATTTTAGAACCTCCACCATCGCCCTTCTGGGCAACCCAGAAACAATTTCGTCATAACTGCCATAGAATGTTACAAATCAACGCTGATTTCCATAGATACAAATGAAACATGACTTTCGAGCGCTCCCAACTCCATCACTCCGTCAGTCAACTCAAACTTATCAGTATTTCAAAAACGTATTTCAATATCTAAAATTATGATTTACACCCTTTTTATTTTGAGACTGGGCACAATGGGCGTGTTAGACCCAAACAAATTGTTTGAATAGCTCGTTATGCTTCGTGCCTTATTCGTAACGCACTCCTAAATTGGCATAAATTGCCAGAGAATGCAAGCCATAAACAAATAAATCAAAGCATAAAGGAAGAGAGCGCAAAAAAAGGAGCACATAGAAAAGGACATAAATAAAATTTATGTACAGAAACCAAATTTTTATGCTTTGTTTGTGTACAGCACCTGAAATTGCACTTGTGTTTCAGTGTTGGTCAGTGTCAGAGAATCGGTGAGCCGTAAAAACCCTTTTCAATAAAATTAATAGCATTTTGCCCTATTTTTTTTTTTTTTATATTTTCGTATTTTTGTTCAGCCCGAGCCCATAAGCGAGATTTATAGCCGGCGCGCACTTTTCAATTTAGCCGCCATTTTATCCCATTTTTTTTTGTGGTTATTTTTTGATAAAAAACTAAAAACAAAAATCTAAATAATTGTCGAAAAATGTAAACATTTAAATTACAATATATACACAAAATATACAGCACTTTGCTTTTTGCAGCAATCACAAACACTGTGACCAACAATTTAATTAAGAAATAAAAAATATAGAGTTAAAAAAACACAATTTTTTTTAGTTTATTTTATATATTGCATACTAATTGTATGTCAATGTGTCTGGCATTTGTGTCTATATGTGTAGGTGTTGTATTTTGATTTTATATATAAAAAATGTTTTAACTTTTAATTTAAATGACGTTTCACTTTAATAGTTAAAAATTGCTTACGACTTAAAATAAAAAATTAAAAACAAAATTGTTGCATACCAAAAAAAAAAGCGCTTAACAGGGTTGAATTTTAAAAACTATTTTTCTGAAATATCTTTATTTTAATGTCCATACGAGGCCCAAAAAAATATACAGTGTAAATTGAAACAAAAGCTTTTAAAATAAAATGACCCACGGCTGCTATAAAATTTGCATTTTAAAAAATCAATAAACGGGAACCATTATTTTGAATAGTCGCTTAAAGCACTTCCTCTTGGAATTTTGTACACTCAAAGCCATTGGGCAGGATATATATTTCCATATTACAGCATATGGAACTTAAAGCTGTCAAACAATTTTAGTTGAATTGGATCTCAATAGCAATTAGTCCTTGAAGCTGACAGCTTTTTCTATTGAAAAATTATTCAGACCAGAACAATACTCCAATTTGAGAGATATATCCTTGGGAGAACTAAAAATCTGTGAAGTGACTTATTTTTCAAGGATTCTGTAAGGCTTTATTTTAAACCTTTAACCAAAAATTGCAGTAGGACAACACTGGTCAAGTTGTCTGCTTGCTTCAATTTGAAGATAATTTTTCTTTTCTTTGTTACATCATCTGCTACATTAAATTCTAACTCAGGGAACTTGCCAATTATTATTTTTTTGAGTAGAGCAACACTGGTCCAATTTGAGAGATATATCCTTGGGAGAACTAAAAATCTGTGAAGCGACTTATTTTTCAAGGATTCTGTAAGGCATTATTTTAAATCTTTAACCAAAAATTACAGTAGGACAACACTGGTCAAGTTGTCTGCTTGCTTTGAAGCTAATTTTTCTTCTCTTTGCTACATCAGCTGCTACATTAAATTCTAACTCTGGGAACTTACCAATTATTTTTATTTTTTGAGTAGAGCAACACTGGTCACAGTGTCTGCTTACTTCTCTTTAAAGAGAGTTTTTCTTTGCTTTACAGTCATCTGTAGCATTAGATTCTCACTCTGTGAACTCACTCACAATTTGTACTTTATAGTAGAGCAACACTGGTCGCAGTATTCCCTTTTTCGCTTTACAATGATCTACTTTATAAGGTTTTTCCAAATTTCAGAACTATAATAGAACAGCACTGGTCGCAGTGCTTGCTCTCTCCAGTTTGAAGCAACTTTTCTTAGCTTTCCAATCATCTGTTGGATGAGATATTAACTCAGGGAACCTTCTTTGTTCATATCAAAACACAAGAGCTGGTCTGTTAAGGGTCTCGTTTTCTAATTATCGCAAAATATTCATATTATCCCACCATATCCTAAATATAAGAATCATCAAAAAATAATTTTTTTACGAACAGATTTTAAAAACTTTCCAAAGTTAGTTTATTTTTGCTCTTCCCAACTTGTAACTCTTTTTATTTTCTTTTACCTCAATTTTTTTGCTATTGAACTCCAAAATAAGATAATTCCCAAAGAACAAAACAAAAATATTATTTAACCCTTTTTTGAAATATTTTCACTTTTTCTGTTTTAAAATGAATTGTAAATTATTCATAGGAACGCAATGGGAAAGAAACATTCCACATGATGTAATAATGCAAATATTTTGGATCGGCAAATTAATTGGGATTATCTTCAGAAAGAATATGTTGTTCTACATTCTTTTGATATTGGTACCTCAGATTTGATGTTGGGATGGATATAGGTTGAAAAAATAAAGGAGAATTTAAACTATACTATCTACTATAGAGATATAGAGTAGATAGTATTCGCCGAGATTCTCGACTCGATCCAAAAATAAAAGTACCAAAATAATAAATGCATTTCTGATTACCTTTAGTCAATCTATTGCAATGGATCATCTTGAAAACAATATTTGACGCTATTATCACAAATGTTATTTTAAATCTCTCTTAATAAAAGATGGAATTATTCCAAAGTACTACCAGTAATGTGTCCGATATTTCAAAAGGAGCATTTTTACTATACTATCTACTATAGAGAAAAATATAAGAAAAGTTATTTTTCGTCAATGTAACAAAGTATTCGTCAAGACTCTCGACTCGTTCCAAAAATGAAAACACCAAAATAATAAATCCATTCCTGACTACCTTTAGTCAAACTATTGTAATGGATCATCTTGAAAACAATATTATAATATTATTAATATGTTTCCGATATTTCAATTTTATTCGATTAATATTTTCATTCTGGGCCTGAAGTCTCGGCTCACGAGAAAAAAAAGCTATAGTCTCGTCCAGCTCACTATTTTTCACAAATGTTTTCCAACTAATGAGTACACTGTTCTCAGTGTAAATTTAAGTATTTCGTGCTTAAAACTAGAAAATTCACACTTAATTTGTGTGAAAGAACGAAAATTCTGAAATGTAGAATATCGATCGCCGAATTTCCGAAAAATCCTAAATTAAGAATAAGGTCTCTTAAAAAAGCTTATAGCTGTTTACTTTCCAAATTTGACATCTTGATGATCTTTTACTAAATAATTAATTAAGAAAAAAAATGACGGACGTAAAGTCGGCGCGACGACTTTAGGATACCCTGACCACTAGCTTGTAATAAAGCTGATTTCTTCTCAAAAACCAAAAACAGAAGAACTTTTAACAACGTGTTTTTGGACCGATTGGATCCTATGGGAGCTATATGATCTAGTCAAACGATTTGGATTAAATTTAGTACAGTGCTTAGGAACTACAAAATACTCACGAATGTCAAATTTCGTCCCAATATCTTAACAAACAAACGAAACACAACAAATTTAAAAAATGTTAAAAATCGATTTTTTGGAAGATCGGACCTATGGGAGCTATATGATATAGTCAACCGATTGTGTTCAAATTTGGCACATTGCTTAAGTGGTCTAAAAAATTTCCAAATGCCAAATCTGGTTACGATATCTTTATTAAAAAACGAAATATAGCGAATTTTTCTTTAAAAAGTTATTTTGGCCGATCGGTCCTATGGGAGCTATATGATATAGTCAACCGATTTCGATCAAATTTGGTACAATGATTGGGAACTATAAAAAACTTTCGAATACCAAATTTGGTTACGATATCTTCATAAACAAACGAATTATTCATCTAAAACGCTTTTTTTTTGTCGAGGTCGCCTCAAACACCCCCATGGGAGCTATATAATTTATCCCCGATATCAAAAAATAAAATAAACTTGCCTCCTATGGAATAATATGGGATCTAATGTGAAAGTTTGGTAACTCTAGCTCTTACCATCTCTGAGACCTATGCGTTCACACGGACGGACAGACGGACATGGGTATATCGACTTCTCTATTCACCCTGATCATATTTTAGGTAACTTTGGGGTGTCTCCGACGTCTCCTTCTATATGTTACATACATTTTCGGCTTGCACAAACTTAATATACCCTTGGTACCATACGGTACAGGGTATAAAAATGGAATTATGGTGAAAAAAAATCAAGAGTATTTTTCTTATCTAATTCGGTTAAATATTACTAATCTCTACTAGTCCAATGCCAAATAGATTAATTATGAATGAAGATTTCATCAAAGCCTTTTAGACTCCCATAAGAATTTTTTTTTTAAAGAAGCAATTCAATTTATTTTAAATAAACTCTTTTTGGGACACACTTTTTTTTCTTAAGTCTGTGGAATAAAAATTTAACCTATTTGTTTTAATTATTATTATATAATAACTTTTAACTCTTTTCTTTGCAATTCCTTGCTTCCTAATAATCCTTTTCACAAATCATAAGCGAAACCCAGAACAATTCTCTGCCTTTTTCGATGTTCATAATTGGCTCCCAATCAATATTTTAAAGAATTCCATTCATTTTTTATCTAAAAATTCTGTTTAAACTTTAATTTTGACATATACAATCAATTAATATGTATCTCAGAAACTGATTAGTCTTGTCTCCAAATCAAAATCCCATAATGACATTCAACTTGTTAAGCGCTTAATAAACATAAATTAAAATGGCTTGTTTAAGTATGGATTCAATGCAATCCAATTAAAATTATAATATTATTATTACCTCTTAATGTTTCCCTCTACGATTTTGTTTATTCCCATTAAGTCTGACCTATATTTGATTTGTTTTGCAACCTCTCTGTGTGTGTGTGTGTGTCTCTGTTTGTGTTTTTGTGTGTGTTCTATTACTAATAATTTAAAATGTATCTATTACAGATTATATTTGCAATACTATTATATCTTTTGCTGGGTACATGTCATAAAAGTTTTTGAACATCTGAATTAAAGCTAAAAAAAATACAACAAACTAATAAAAAGCAACCAAAACAAACAACAACAAAACGGCATGCATGTTGTTAAAAAAAACTTAAAAAAAAAAAACAATTGCATTTAACTAAAAATTAAAATCGGTGTTTTTCATTGTATCTAAATATTGTATATTGTATACACAAAAAATTAAAAAAAGAAACCTAAACAGCAACTTACTAAAAACAATTAAAACTAGCAAAAAAACAAAACAAAAAGCAAAAAAAAAAAAGAAACCTAAATATAATTATAAAAACAGTTTGGCTTTAATGTGCGATTTTATGTGAATTAATTAAATTATATATAATTTATTTTTTGCATAAATTATAAGGCGGTGCTTACAATAATTGGGAAAGCTTGTAATAAATTAAAAATTATGCACTTTTGGCAGGGATTATAAATTTATGAAGCATTGCCTAAAAATAAAAAAACGGCATTAAATAAAACAATTTTAATCGGAAAAAATTTAATTTTAAATCTTTTTTTAAAGTGGGCCATCATATAAGCCCTAGCTGACAGCTTTAAAAAATTGCTAATATTTTTTTAGCTGTTCCAGTATTAACCCATTAATGTCCGCTAACATTTCTCGTTCAGCTAGAAGTTCTGCAATTCTGTAGGGAAATATTTAAATATAGCCGAATAAAAAAATATTTTTATTCCAGACCTTTTCTTAAGAGAGCTTAAAAGATTTAGGAGGTATGATACTTTACATAAGTAGACTTTATTGGGCTTTCAGAAACCGAACAAAGATTGTAAATGATATAGTATTTTACTAAATAATAAATTTTATTGGGATTTACCATACGCATTTACTTCTTGTTCTCCGACAGCCGGATTTCGACAGTATTTTTTATAAAATAGAAAATAAATTTGTTAAATCGAAGAAACAGTCCAAAACTTTGAAAGATAATAGAAAAAATATATTTATTCTAGATTTTTTCTTCATAGAGCTTCAAAGCTTTTGGTAGCTATGACATTATTCGGGATTACAAAAACCGAATCAAAAATTCTAAATGATAGAAATTTAGCTAAATAAAATTGTTTATGGGGCTTACTGTGTCGTATTTACTTATTGGCACATCTCCGAAAGGGCTATTTCGACAGCATTTTTGATGAAAGCATAAACAAATTTCTCAACCTTAAAAAACTACTATTCCAATCGTGTTTAAAAATCGCGGAAGGTTTAACTTTATCGGGGTTCCAAACTCTGGATAACGAATTGCGAACGATAGAAATTTATTATACATACTTTATTTTCGAATATACCAAATAAAATATATACGTACTTGTCCTCTGAGAGGCGAATTTCGACAATTATTTTTATGAAAATTTAAAAAAAATGTATGATTGAAGAAACCGTCAAAAAATTTCAAAGATAGAGATTTTTGAAGAAACAATTGTTCATGTGGGATTTATATGCATCTTCGTTTTAGTTGCAAATTTCGAAAAGGACAATTTCGACAGCATTTTCAACGAACATACAAATTATACAACCTTAAAATTTGCTACTCCAAAAACTTCTTATAAGATCTGATAAGTTCGGTTGAACTCCGGATAACGAATCCGAAGAAAATATTTCAATATTCGAATTCAAATAAAATATTCGAATTCATTTAGAAACCACATGCTTGATGCAACTAATTTCACAATAAAAAAAGTTTGGCATATGGTTAACGACATACTTTTTTGCTAGGGAAATCGAAACGACTTGGAAAATTTTAATCTGAAATAATTCTTAAAATATTCTTTCATGTTCTAAGATACGTATTATGCCATTTTCAAATAAGGTGCTGATAATTATTTTAAATTTTTTGTTTCTGATTTGGACCAAAAAATAACAGCGAACTTATTTCATACATGTCGATAACTGATAGATGCATAAAAAACTTTCACTAGTTATGAAAATATCCAAATCGTGATAAATTTTGATTAAAATCTATTGCCTAAACTGATACTTATTGGGCAACTTTATTGAACACAGTTATTTGTCATAATACTAGCAATATTTTTATAAAAATAAAATGTAAACCGATATAATGTAATGCGAAAGTCACAGATTTTCGGCAACAATGTAAGGGAAATATGGGAATTTATCGAAAATATTAAGGGAAATATTCAAACTTGTCTCCAAAAAATAATGCGTATTTGGGAGCACTCGAAAATGACAAGTCATTCGTTTTAGTTTTCTAGATCACAGCTGTATATTTGTAATAGGAATCGAATTTATTTCTGGTTACGAAATTAATGTGGATAGCTTTGAGTAGCGGCTTAAAGGCGATATTTCTTTCCAATATCTAATAATATCGGTATAGTGTTATACTGTCAAATCAGGTCACGTTATTTTATTAAATAAAAGATTTATTATCTAGATTTTACAATACATATATTTTCGATCGATTCGTTCTTTTAGGAATGATGATATAAAATCAATTTGTTCAAACGATCAAAATTTTCAAACGCCAAATTTGTTTGCGATATCTGCATAAGTAAAAATTGTGGCCTTACAATTTTCAGCCTTTTAAGTGTGTTATATATTTCCCCTATGACATATCTACAAAATAAAAATTATTCAAAATAAATCAAATTTCCCATGACTCTTATCATCTCTAAGATCTATGCGTTCAGACGAACAAATGGTCATGGATAGATCGACTTCTTTAGTCACCCTTATGATGCTAAAGGTAACTGAGCTGGAGGTATGTTCAACCTGTGCTTAGTGTATCTTTTGAATCCTAAGGTACAGTCTACAAAATACATTTTAATTTAATTAAAATATCTTCATAAATCGTCAAAATCAGTACCGATTCCCACTTGGCATAGGTATAACACTCGTTCTCAAATTCAAGGGTCATCGATAACATGTAACATCTACAGTTCCTACCCGATTTCGAAGACCTCAAACTAAAATGTTCCCATCAACTTAAAGCTTACCTTAATTTTAAGAAATTTCGTTAGTAAAAAGTAAGTTAAATATTTGAAAATTTTGGAAAATTGTCGAAAATTTCGCTTTCTTTCGACTTTGGTTGCTTGTAACTTATACAACACTATAAAAATATACTTTTACTTACTCATACATCATATAGCATATCAATTCCTTTCGATCTAACTTTCTTTTATGCCGATACAATATTTTTTTCACAAGATATTAACGAAGAGCTGAAAAAAAAGCTCAAAATATTTTTCGAAAAAATCGCGAAAACGGTGCTTAAGGTTGTAATTTTCGTGTTTCTCGACTTAAAATTGTCCTAAAAACCACTTTTTTACGTATAAATTAGTATAATTTATTGAAAATTCGGTATCAATAAACGCTTCGCAAAATCCGCTTGGTTCTCTTCTGCTTCTTATTCTTAAGAAACAGCTCGAAATCAGATTTGAAAAAAGTGGCCTACAAAATGTTTTTCGAAAAATCACGAAAACGCTGCTTAGAATAAAGGTTGTTATTTATATGTATCTCGATTCAAAATTACCCTAAAAACCACTTTTTTATGAAGACTCATTTTTCATGTAAACTGGTATAATTTATCGAAAATTCGAATATCGAGGAGCGTTTTGCAAAATCAGTCTACTTCTCTCCTACTCCTCTACGTTTATGAAACAGATTTCTATCAGATTTAATTATATTCCCCCCGGTTTCACATAATTACACTTTTTCAATAAGTTTCTATGTAAAACATAAATTATAAATGAACCTCATTATTTTCCATTGAGGTTTAGCGTTTTATCGACTTCAATGCGACATTGATGAACATTTGATTTCCATTTGATTTTCATTTGAATAAATTATTGAGTACTGTTGGAATTATGAATTTGAAGCCATGACATTTTCCACGGCTTACCCTAAAAAAAAAAAAAAGGCTATATAGATTTTTCATACTAGTAACGGACCCCACAAAGGCCACATTGTCAATTAGGCTAATTAGTTTGTTAATTATTAATATGGCTCATATGGTATGTGTGGCTGATGTTAGTCCGTCTCTATGATGACATGTTTTTGGAGACGGGCACAAAAAACTACAAAAACAACAACAACTCAAAAGGCAATTACATGCAACTAAAACAACAACAACAACGTCAGCATCGAGCAAAAGAAATGATGAGAATGACGTGCCAGGGTTGCCAAGAATTTTTGCTGCCGCTTGTTGATGGGTCCTTTTAGCACTGATGATGGGCGCTACGGGCGCACTAAGGATGTCAGCTATATGTGGAAACTGCAGCCCAAAGTGTCATTGACAAAATCACCAGAAGTACGTGTGGCATCTTTTGGTAACCACACCAAGTATTTTGCTTGCTGCCTCCAGTCGACAGTCACGTGGGCAGCTTGTTAGGCGTACTTGCAACATAAAAGTGCACATTGTGAGGGGTATGGTTTGGTTGATGTAGGTGGCGCCACCCGTTGGTGTATTCCAGGATGAAAGTGCTATCAAGGTTAGAACTAAAGTCATTAGCATTTTTCGGCTAACAGCAACTATGGCATTGGGTATTAGGTGTTGGGTGTTGGGTGACTGGGTGCCTGGGAGCTGCCTGGAGTCTCGGTGTCATAATGACTTGCAACAAAGTCACGCAAATGACTTTGGTCATGGAAATGTGTCAAAAAGCTGGAGGGGCTAAGGGCGGTTCAAATGAACAAAGAGGTTTCAAGTGTGACAAGCACTTGAGGTTGTTTTAGCTGCTAATAGCTCCTTGTTGGAATTTTGGCTTAAGTCAAAAGGTTAGCCTTAAACTGAGGCTATGAGGCTACAAGCAGGACGCCTACACACAAAAGCAGCGGGTGGTAAGTGTTGTAAACTGGCAAACAGCTAGTGTTGAAATCTGACAGCTGACAAAAACATTAAAGCTTTTGAATAGGCAAAGGGAATGTCTTGAGATTTAAAGGGACTTTGGACTTAAAGTTGTGCAAATGGGAGAAAATTATGGAAATATTAAATTTAAATTATGAAATGATGGTTTGGAAATATTATTAAAATTTTGTTAATGAAAATTATTCAATATAGCTAAAAAGTCATTCTACAGGATGTCGATAATTACACAGGTCAACATGGTTTAGTTGTTGGATAGGTATGACCCTTTTCGATGTAAGAAACCGAATCGCGAGTCAGAGTTAGCCCTTCACGGCAGGATTTTGAGATATTTGAGGTTATGTATAGGGCTAACAATCTGCGTCCTTAATATCCTTCTCAAGGGAACTAGGGGCGCAAACATATGCATTTTTTCAGATAGCCAAGCTGCCATTAGGGCATTGTCTTCCTGGAGCATCTCCCCCCGAATGGTTAAAGAATGCTATAACTACCTCCAAACCCTGTCCGCCCGGAACAAAGTCGTGCTATGTTGGGTGCCTGAACACTCGGGAGTGGATGGTCACGCGATCGGTGACGATCTAGCACGACAGGGAGCCTCCACCATGACTACTTCTCCTGCGCCGTTTTGTGGTATTGGTTGGTCGACGATCAAAACCATGATAAACAAATGGGCCGCAGGAGAACATAGGAGATATTGGTTCTCCCTTCCGGGGCTTCGTCAAGCAAAAGTGCTCAAACCTCTGGATGCAATCAAAACAAAAGGTCTTGGCAGAGCGCACCTAAAGCTCCTGGTAGCTTGCCTATCTGGCCACCACACTGTAAGATATCATAAACAGAAAATTGGCCTGTCGGACTCTTCAGAGTGCAGGCTCTGTCTAGAAGACGATGAAACCACCAGGCATATTCTCTGTGACTGCCCAGCGCTGGTATGGGACAGACCCTATCACATGGGAAAGGAACGGATTAGTCCCTTCTATCTCAGGTCAACAGCAACAAAAGACCTACTGCTATTCATAAGGAAAGCGGAAAGTCTTTTGTTTTGACCTAAGGGTATGGTACAAAAGAACTTTTGGTCGCAGTGCCCCACCTCTCTGTGAGGTACCCTTATAAGGAAAAAAAAATAGGGCTAACAAAAATTTGCGTGGTCTAAACTCTTAATTTAAGAGTTCAATTGATCAATTTTAGTTGAGGCTATTCGAAACTACGAAGTATATCCCATCAAAGAAGTCGATTTCAAATGCTCTCTTTTTGACGGAATTTCCTACTAGTAACTTTGATTTATTTCTTCAAGCAGATTCATATCATATAAAAACTTAAATTAATTAAAATCCTGTTTCATTGAAGATAATACAAATTAGTCGATTTTCATTTGAAAAGCTTGACTTGTGCGGAAAAAACCTATCTAATCGACCATGAGCTACAACTAAAAGCCGCTACAAAATTTTCGTCTTAATTCTCGTAAATGTCCCTCTTCTATAAATCAAATCAAAGCTCACAAGCACAACATAAACATCTATCCAAGCTGCTGGCTCCACCTACTGACTGATTTCCCCAAACATGTTCACAATTTTCACATTTTTTAATGTCAACACGTTTTCAAACGCATATTAACAAGTTTTTCCCCCATCGCATTTATGCTGCTCTATTAGAGTATATTGTGTGCTAAAATATTGTTTTTACCTTGTCATAAAAAAAAATTATTTTGTCATATAGCAAAGCTAACAATTTGCTAATACATATGGCTCACATGGAAGAAGCCAAAGCATGAGCCAAAACTTTGTCCTTGAATGAAAACGCATTTTCTGCGATATATGTACAATATATATAACCATGTATATATGACATACATATTTCGAGCGCAACAACAATAACTTGGCTTAAACATTTATCATAAAAGTCAAGAACGTCTTGTGCATTCAGTTTTCAGCTGCTCAGCTGCGTGTTTTATATTTTCTGGAACTACATCCTGAAACGACAGCGGCAATTGTTGCCTCATTAGAAACTCATTTAAAAACAATTTGGCACGTTAATGTTAAATAAATCTATAAGCTTATGCTGCCCAATACTGGAGGAGCAACGACTTGAGTGGAGGAGCTATAGTCAATACCCCATGAACCATGTTCCATAACTCATGCTCCAAGATTTTTGAGTCAGCTACGTAAATAAGACTTGTATAGTACTGTATGTAGATGAGTACATTTAGTAAATGTCCTTACAACTTTTCAACTACTGCAATATGTAATTACAACCTTGTAGGACTTTGGTGAACATTAAAAGCTGAATAGAAACTTTTTCAGTTTTGATAAACTACTTCTGTTCATGTCTTTAAACCTGCTAAGAAAATTCATAATGCCGATTTTAAAAATATAACAATGGTCGAATAATTTTTTCGAAGTTACTTTTCGGCTTTTAATTAAAAAATTACGTTTAAAATTTTGTAGGGGGTGTTCGTAAGTCGAAAAAATCTGAAAGAGGTCATTAAAGGTTAAAGTCAAAAATATTTGCTTGTGAAATTTGTAGACTTAGATCTTTAAAATCGATTAAGAATCAAAGATGCTACGGAACCATGTACGGAAGTTCCAAACTTTAGTCAATCATTTTGTAAGCAAAAAAAAAGAAATGGTCACTTGGAGTTTTTAATTGGCGTTCAGTTACATCTTCACGAATTGTTACATCTTGAATTCATTGTCCCATAATATCTAGACCGATTTTAAAGATCTCTAAACTCAAAATGTTCGTAAAAGAATTATTTTAGCTTAAAGCTAAACATACTTTTCTTAAATGACTTTTCTTCAAAAAAAAGACTTGCAAAAATTTGTAATTTTGAAAAACTCGTCGAAAATTTCACTTTTTCCTACTTTTTTAACTTAATTTGTGCATAACATATATTATCATTGTAAAGAAGCCAATATACTACCTATTCGATCTAATCGTCTTTCATGCCGATACAAAATATGGTTCACGAGATAATGTCGATTACTGAAAAGTGCGCAATCACTTGTTTTTTAAAAAATCTTCGAATCGGTCTTAAAAATGGTTGTCATTTTCGTATTTCTCGAGTCAAAATTACCTTTAAAAACACTTTTTACGGAGGCTCACTTTTCGTGTAAACTAGTGTTATTTATCAAAAATACAATACATAGCCTTAAGAACACTATTGGGCTTTAGAGGGTTAAGTAAATTTTGAGTTATGACAAACAGCTACGCTGTCTTTGTTCCAATAGTAATTAATAAAGACCTATTTAACACCATTTTCTTTCGCAAACAATTCTATTAACAAATATACAAGAATAAACCTTCCTCCACTTTAATGTTAATCTTGACTAAGTATTTGTTTTGTCTGAAAATTACTTGTCCCAAAAAACAGCAACAAAAGTAAACAAGTTAATCTTACTTTACAAAACTGGCTACTTTTAAAGGTTATTTGGATTTAACTAAAACGATTAATTAGAACAAGCTTTTGTTAACATTGTATATACAAAAAAATTAATTATTGTTTATGTTATGTTCCACTCCATTTTTTATAAGCCTAGTTTATAGCAACTCATAATTTTATGCTTTTAGTTAACGAGAATAAAAACTGAGCTATAATCACTTGTGAATTACAAGCTAAAATATTTTAAAAGCAAGCGTAGCAATTAAATACAAATTTTAAAAACAATACCTTAATTCTAATTGACGCCCTATGCTCCAAATAAAGTTAAGGGAACTCATATATACATATATATATTGCCTCTAATTAATTAAAAACTTAAAAATGCGTTCCAACACAATGACAGAAAATGTAAGGAAAATAAAAAGTTATTTTTCATTTCGCTGTACAAGCTTAGACTTTTAAGAACGCAGAAGCTCAACGAAGTCTTGTAGAATAAATATAAAAAAAAGTTGTCGCCAGCGAATGAGGTGCCAAAAAATTATAATTTGTTTTTCTTTAAATTTCATCATGTCATCGTCATACGTACACATTTGCAAAGTTTTTGATTAAGTACAAATTTTTAGTAAGGATGACAGAAAAATAGTAAAACTGCATATTTTCAAAATGATTCACCCAACTTTTCATATCAGTCTTCTGGTTCATATATGGTTGGTAGCTAAAAATTTAAAATAAGCAGAAGGAACTTTGTTTATATGAGGTGTTGCTTAAATATTATATATGCTTAAATATTAGCTTTCTTAATCCGAGACAAATGTTTCTTTCGTACCAAGCAAAAAACAGTTTAATTAACAGTATTTTCCCAGCTATCTTTCGTATTTGAAAATCTGTCGGGCGATATCATGGGACCGCACCATACAAATATCCTATTCATTTTGAGGCAAACCACTCATCTAAGCCATTTTTGGATGTTTTCATGTAAGAATCGAGGGGCTGCTTAGGAGGCGGCGTGTCCCATCGTTGAAAACAATTGGTTTTCGGAAACAGAGAGGTTTGGTAAATAAGCCAGGAATGGGGTATAGCACCTCCCAATCAAGTTTCCAAATTAGTTGTCCGACCAATTTTAACTGTGTGAGATGGTGCGTTGTCATGGAGAGAAAATCGGCTTATCATGTCTTTGTTGATAATCCGGTCTTTTTTCCCCAAGGTTTAATTGTGAAATTCGATTTTTAATTGATATCGAATAAAATAAATTTAATTGAAATGAAAAAGCTTAATTTGTTCTGTAGTTGGGTGCACCAACTCATCAAATGGATATCAGAGACATATGCATTTATATGTAGGTTCCTTCTATTTCTATTTAGAGAATAGGGCATCAAAAAAAAAGAGACATATAGATCTAAAAACATTTCTTTAGTGCTCTGTGCAAAGTTTTACTGAAAGATTTAAGTTGAAAAAATAGTACTGGGTATCAGATAAAGAACTTTGCAGTTTCTTGCAAAACTTTCTTTGGTATATCGTTTAAGTGTATTTTTTAGCAAGTCAATAGCATTCTTCATTTTTGTGCACATTTTTTCGATAGTGAAGAACTATGGATTTTTGGGAATCAAATTAAATCAATGAAGAGGCCTGACATTCACTTAAAATGACTTGTTCACAAAATTTTATAATTTTCCATCACCTTAAAGGCCGTGGCATCATGCTGGACAATTCGAAAAGTCTCGAATCAATAAAACACAATTAACCCAGATATGCCCAATGTCATACATATAGGACACCTTGTTTATGATCGATCATGCCCGCCCAATTTCAATCAAATTCACAAGTTAAATTTTTTTGGATACGCAGATAAAAGTTTTTTGATATTTGAGCTGTCGAAGGGAATTATCGTGAAAGTTTCAAATTTTATATTTTAGAAATAAAAAATTGTAAATACGCTTTGAAAAATGAAGTTACAAAATATAAATGAATACAAGTTCTGTATTTATGAGAAATATCTGATTTCCAATACCGTTATATTATTTTCGAAAAATTTTTAAAAATTTAAAGGATTTTTTTTACATTGAAAATTTATGTCCTATTTTCAGGAACTTCGGCGAATGTTTTATTTTACCGACTTTTTAAGTTATAATCGAAAAATTAGTTTTTTACTGTCACACTAACGCATGGCCTTATCTGGCTTAAAGAATTCTATCATTCATGATGATATATTTAAGAAACCACGAAAAATTTATACTCAGAAATTTTTTAGTTTACAGTACAAAATTTTCCAAAATGAGGTGTGTCAACAGATGCTAATGTGTGTGTCAGGGTGTGTTTTGTGGGAGGTCAGAATAAGGTGAAAAATGTAGCCTAAATATGGACCCTAAAAACAAAAGTAATTTGCGAAAATACCTTACACACAAGGCATATAAGAAGTTTTCAAACTGATGTTGTGTTTTCGCAACTTAGGAAGAAAATGGTTGAATAGGTATACACTGTTTTTGGTTTTGAAGCAAGTAAGGTGCAATTCCAGTACCGACGAGTTTTATCAGCTGCATACTGGCCTATAGCCAAAAATACAAAATTACTTATCATGCCTTACAAAATTTGACATGAACTTACTATACTCTTCGAGAAGTATTATCCACTAGTAACCACTCCTCCACTAGTTTGTACAGTGTGGTCTCTACTTCTAAATAAGTTCATAATTTAGTTCAGCTTGAGAAAACATTAAAAAAAATGTTCAACTACATCGTTAAAACAGTAAACTTTAAAAAGCACGAACAGAATAGTTGAAGAATTGAACAAAACATTGAATTTTTAAAGTTTCGTAAGAAATTTCCAGACTAGAATTTATGCACTAACTGAAAAAGATAAGAAGTACAGAATTTGTCTTTGTTGTTGTATATCTTAGCCCCCAACCGCACCTCGCTTAATTTATGTTGCCAGTTCCCACTTGGTATGTTTCAGAATTAAGGGGGCACCTACCCCACCCCACGTTCGTTTTGTATCGCATCCCTGCGATTAAGCTGCTGCGACTGAGACCGTGTGACTGAGCTGTTGCAAAAGTGTGAGCATTTAATGCAAATGTCATTTGTGGCAAATGATGCTTTAAAGTTTTATACATAACGTCTCTGGGCAAATGTCATTAGTATGCGTCAACGACATTGCACAGAAATGTTGCTCATTTGACGTTTGGATCGTTGAATGTTGCAAAAGATGAAGTTGCTGCCATTGCCAGGCGCAGTCGCTGCCGCCGTCGCAGTCAGCGTCACAGTCGCCGTTGACGTCGCTGCTAACGCTTAAAACTTATGCTTAACAAAAACTGTTTGTGGCAGACATCTGACAGTTGTCACATGTGCAACAGCAAAGCGTGCCCCATCAACTTCACCCCTACTAATTTCCCCTCGCTAGCTATTGGAGGGTAGAAAGTGAAAGTGCTGCCAAAGCGGAAAGCGGAAGCGTGAAGAGAAACAGCGACAACAGGCTATCCAGAATGGCGGCATGTCATAAACATGAAATTTGCACAAAACCGCCATTTTTATAAGGTGTCAACGGCAGCAAATATCACAGATACAAACGCACACATACACACGCACACTCAAACACACACTTATGCGTATTTATATAGACGTTATGGCATTTGACGTTGAAAGGTTGCCTGCCCCACTGCCGTTTTGCTTTTGTGGCGCCTCGCAGGTAGTCGTCCTTGCATATTAGCTTAACCAAAACGTTAAGTGCCAATGTAGTATGTGCTGTTTAGGGGTCCTGCGAAGCTGATGATGTTTCCTGTTTGGCATATGCTCTGCATATCATTATCGAAAGAAACTGCCTTAGCAACGTGCAACCGCAAGGCACAGTCGTCGTATGCAAGAGGACAGGCTGAGAAGTTATTGGTTTTGCAAAAAGGCTTTACTTGATTTGATAGAATATTTTCGTTCTATACTAAACGGCACTGAAACTTTTTATATTTACTGAAAAGTGGATTCTTAAAAAGACATTCTTTATCATCTTTTAATGTCTTTCATGATCTCTCTTGGAGATATCTTAAAAAAAAGTGATGATCATATCATCTCCATCATCTAGACACTAAATTTGCCTGCACTCAAAGTTTGTATGAAAAAATAAACATACTTTTTACAGATGATCCTGTTATCTCCCTAAATATACATTCTCCTAACAGATGATCATATCATCTCTATAGAACTTAATTGAAATATTGTTATGCCGAACTAACAGAACCATTTTTAGAACCCCTGAAATTCTTTCATGCTATTCTAAAACTATAGCTTTTCAGGTTGCTGAAAACTAGCGTTATTTTCGTAGATGACGATATCATCACCATCATCTTGACACTTAATTTGCCTGCACTCGATAATCATGTATCTCTATCATTCAAATCCTTTAAATATATATTCTACTTGCAGATGATCAGTTCATCTTCTAAGAACTTAATTCACATCTTATTATGCCTAACGAAAACAAGAATTTCTTAGAAAGCCTTTATTTTCATAGATCATGTTATTATGTGTACCATCTAAATACATATCAGTGTTGCTCATATTATTTTAAGCTTTCTGAAAAGTATAGTTTGTCAGGTTACTGAAAATAAGCGAAATTTTCACAGATGATGATATCATCTCCATCATCTAGACACTTAATTTGCCTCCACTCGAATTTCTTATGTAAAAAAAAAAAAAATACTTTTTACAGATGATCATATTATGTAGATCATCCAAATTCATAAAATATATATTGTGCCTTTAGAAGATCACATTATGAATGAATTTCCCGGATCCCTATAAAGCCTTTATTTTCATAGATGAAGCTTTTCCCTGTATAATCTAAACACAAGTCAGATGTACTGCAATTATTCATGCTTTGCTTAAATTATAGTTTCTAAGTTCCTTAACATATGCGTCCTTTTGACAGATGATGATATTTTCTCCTATAATCTAAATGCTAAATTCAGTATGATAACGAAAAGTATGATAACTTTTTTCACAGATGATGATATCATTTCTATCATCTTAAAGTCATTCAGCCTATACCCATTTTTGAAACTTTCCGATGAGTATGACTTCTTGGGATGCTTCAAATGGGCATTCTGTTCATAGATGATGGGACCATCTCTATTTTTTAATTACTTAATTTAATAATACTCAAGTTTCTGTATGCCCACCAAAAAGTATGATAGGCTTTTTTGTCACAGATGATGATATCATCTCTATTATCTTAAAGTCATTCAACCTATATCCATTCTTTTCACGCTTTTTTCCAAAGATGTTGAGAACATCTCTATTGTCTAAGTACTTGAATAAGTGGAACTCATGTTTTTATATGCCAAAGTATGATAGGCTTTTATTTCAGAGCTGATGATATCATCTCTATCATCTTAACATCATTTAGCCTATACCCATTCTTTTTGTGCTTTCCGAAAAGTATGATTCTTTAGGATTCTTCAAATTGGTATTCTGTACACAGAATATGATATCATCTCTTTTCAGCTCATTTTCTTCATTTTTAAAAGCAGTTTATAATTTTAAGAGTTTACTAATATGTGGAAAAATTGAAAATTAAAAAGAATTTATTTCTTATTGCTTTAAATCAGCAAAAATTATTCCAATTGCTCCAAAAAATATTTTCTGGCTGTCATCTCAAAAAGAAAAGTGGACTGTACCTTGTTCTTAGATGTCTTACTAACTAGGTTGCTTAGTTAGTCTACTAACTTTTCAGCCCGCCCTCGCATATGTCTTTCCTGAAGCCCTGCCTGCATGCCCTATATGTGTCTTTTAATGGCTCAAGTCGTTACTGCAGCTGGAACTACGCCTGACTTGGGCGTCTTTTTTTGGCAGTAATTTTTTTCTTTTTTTTGGTATTTATTTTTGTGTTTACTGTACCAAGTTATTAATGACAGTCACCTCAAGCTTTCATATGCAGATGCCACTGCTGGCGGCTCTGTGGCATGGGCTGTCTGTGGCTGCCCGAAATCATCTGCATTACAAACGAAACGAAATACGGCGGAAAATGGAAACCACAGGGCTCTGGACACCTTGAACTAAATATTAAATTTCTATCATGCAGTGAACTCTCTGTCGGATTATTTGTCAAGCGGGGGTGGGTGGGAAGCGCAACGAGTTACAATGCGCCTGCATGAAATATCTTTAATTAAAATTTGTATAAAGATAAATGGGTTTTGATACCTAGTCGAAAAGTTTTTATTGCATAGAGAAGATAAAAGTACAAAATAGAAATAATAAAAAATGTATAAATTAAATGAAAATGCAAAATAAATTGGCCAAAGATGGCCAAAAGCTTAGCCATATGCTTCAATGACAAGAGACAAGGCCTAAACCAGCAGCAAATGCTGGCATAGATTGAAGAAGGGATTTAAATCAAGCCACTTTTGACTGACACAATGGACGTTGTAAGTTTTTTGGCCAGCAGCTTTTGGCCATAGCTGCTTCATTGTGCCAACAAAAGTTTTGATAGCTTTTCATTTTGGGTTGCGCCTTTTTTTTTCTGGTAAGCCTTTGTACAAATTTTGTGATGCCGGGCAATCTAGTTACTTATGAGTTAGATTAGGTTAGGTTAGGTTACTGAAGATGTCCTTTTTAAAAAAGGGTAATTGCAGGGTATGTAAAGTGAATGGAGCGAACTTGAAAAGAATGAAGGTATTTGCATTTTTAACTTTTTGATATGTTAGACGGTATTTAAATACTTAGCACCCCGTTGCGACTTTTTACACCGAATTTGTATATTGAAATAACCCGAAGAAGACGAATAAAAACAGAAATAATTTAAATAATAATAAAAGGCTATTAAAAGATAGGGTAACTTTCTTAGGGTACGATGTTACGATATTATGTGTCTCGTTACGTATCTTGGTGAAAAAAGATAAAATAATGTAATATAACGAAACGTAACGTAGTTTCGATGCGTAGTTTTGATTCTAACGTTATTCTACGTATTTTTGAAATGCTATGTGACAATACGTTAAGTTGTCACATTTTACAATAGCTAATACACACACCAGGTTGTTAAGGAGTGCTCTTACGTCATGTTGCATAGTTACGTTATTTAACATCGTGACGTTGTCATCATCATCAATTCCTTTATCTCCGGTTGGAGCATAGAGCCTCTCGGTGGTTCTTGTTTATTTTTGAGGTTTCTGCTATAGGTGAATTTGTGTTAATGTAACATGAATTTTGCACCTCCAAATCCGATGTGCAGGCTGCCGGAGCAGGGGGATTTCTCGAAACACGATTACCCCTTGGAGACTTTCTATTCATTACGTTTTGCTCCATGTTTAAATTAACTCTTATTCAGGTTGGTAGTTTTTCCGCGATAGTTATAAGCACAAAGCGGAAGCTTAGTAGGAACCACCATCCTCTGATGACTAAGCACATGTTGGCAGTAAACTTCAGGGAAGTTTATGGACGCTATCGTTGGCTCGCGGGGAGCTCCTCCGCTACCGTGCCTTCAACACGAGTCTGCCAACTCATGTGGGGGCTTGCAATGCATTAAAGCAAAGGTTGTTAGCATTGCTAGCATGATTGGTTATTGAATGGCGCCAAATCACTCACCATGACGCTAGGCGAATCTTAGACACTCAGGATTTAAAGGGAGTTCGGTGCCACCCAAAAACCTCTCTGAGACTCTCCCCTCCTAGCCGCTGAACGCTGTCCGGGACTGCTTATTGGTTATTCGCAGCTAACCTTCATATCTGAAGGCCTTTCACTATCCGCAACCTGTGACCCGTCCGGTTGCCTACAGCTCGGCATAAGCGAAGTGCCCCTAATATCGCGATCCGTGATGTTGTAACGAGCAACGGTATGAAATGCTGTGTTATGTTACGTAGTTGAAAATAAATTAAAATTTTGTAGGTCTTTTTTTGTGGTTTTGTTACGTTATGTTACTTTCGCGATGATTTACGTAGCAGAATGTTGCGGTGTCTTTTTACTCCAAGTACTCAACTACGTTATTTTACAACCCGACATTATGCTACAAAGTAACGTAGTCACTTTATGACGCGTAGTAAAGGTACGCAACGTAGCAATTATTGTTACGTAGTGACTTGATTGAGTTTGATACTACAAGTAACTTTACGCTACGCAAGAATGTTATGTCAAATTATACGTTTGCTACGAGTAACTTTATGTTACTTAGTTACATTAAATTAAAGCATATTAAGTCGTGACTTTACGTTATGATGCTTTGTTACGTTATGTTACTCTCGCACCGTAATATAGCGATGCAATATGTACCTGGGTGTTACTGTGTTTTCACGTAACTTAACTACGTTGTTTTAAGCCATAACGTTACGCCAATTGCTGACGTCAAGTGACGTAGTGATTTTATGATACGTAGTTAAATTAATAGAGATCCCCATGCCCCTCCCAGGGGTCAGTTAGGGAATTATTTATTTTTATCTATTCTAGTAAAATTATAAAACGCAGTAACTTCGCGTTACGTAATGACTTGTTTCAATGAGTATCGTAATGTTACGTAGTAATGTTAAGCTACTTAGTTGAGCGATATTGAAAGCTACTTTTTGTTACGTAAGAATGTTATGTCAAGTAATGAGTTTACTACGAGTAACGTTATGTTGCGTTACTACACTATGTTAGGTAATTGAAATGCGTCAAGTCGACACTCACCACCTGTTCGTCGACTACAAAGCAGCTTTCGATAGCCCAATAAGGGATCGCGTATATGCCGCAAAGTCTGAGCTCGGTATCCCTGCGAAGCTGATAAGGCTTTGCAGAATGACGTTGAGTAAGTAATTCCTGCAGCTCCGTCAAGGTAGGAAGGGACCTCTCCGAGCCTTTTGATACCTCATCATGCGACCTCTTCAACTTAGTCATGGAGAGCGTTCTGCGGAAGGCCAGCGTACATCGCACTGGCACTATCTTCTACAAGAGTGTCCAGCTCCTTGCGTACGCCGACGACATCGACATCATTGGGCGTACCAAGGGAGTCTGCGAAAATGGGTCTGGCGGTAAATGAGGGCAAAACGAAGTATATGCTGTCGTCAAGTAGGGACGTGCGGCGGCTTGGGTCCCAGATTACGGCCGACAGCTATACTTTCGATGTTGTCAAGGAATTTATCTACCTTGGCACCGCCGTTACCACCGACAACGATGTCAGCCTGGAGATCAAGCGCAGAATCACTCTTGCCAACAGGTGCTATTTCAGTCTCAATAGGCAATTGAGAATCTAAAAGTAGTAGAGACCTCTCTCGCGCGACAAAACTATCACTCTACAAGGCACTCATCCTTCCAGTGCTTCTTTACGGCGCGGAAGCCTGGACCGTGTCGCTAACTGATGCAGCTGCCTTGGGAGTTTTCGAGAGGAAAGTACTGCGCAAGATCTTTGGTCCTATTCGAGTTGGCGATGACTACCGCATCCGCACCAACCAGGAGCTGTATGAGCTCTTCAACGACATGGACGTTGCTCAGCGTATCAACATCCAGCGGCTTCGCTGGCTCGGACATGTCGTTAGGATGGACGAGGATGCTCCAGCTAGACGTGTGTTCGATGCGGTAGTCAGCGGCCGTCGGCGGAGACGACGACCGTGTCTGCGTTGGAAAGACCAAGTGGAAGGGGCCCTGTCTTCGCTCGGTGTGACCAACTGGAGAAGGCGCGCGCAATGCAGAGGCGCCTGGAGAGACGTTTTAAGGCAGGCCGTAACCCGGTAATCGGGTTGTTATGACCACATAAGAAAAATAATTGAAATGCGTCAGGCAGTGACTTTATGTTATGTTGTAGAATAACATTATGTTACTTAGTAACTTTTGGCAACGTAACATTGCGATACGTTACTTACTTACGTTGTGGTACGTTAAGTTAAAATAGCTACGTCATTTTACATTTTTAAGCTATGCAATAAAGTTACGTTATGCTATGTGGCAGTGTAATGCTACGTAGTCTTTTGATGCTACGGAGTGCTGTTGTCTAACTTAGTAGCGTTATGTTAATTAGTATCATTATGGTATATTGCATTATTTTGCAACCTAACTATAAAATGAACCCTAATTTAACTTATCGTAACTCATTTAAGGTAATTACGTAGCACAGAACTCTTAAAAACAACCATTGGAAGAAACTACTTAAAATAGATTTTTTAGATAATACAGCGCTGTTACGTTCCGTAATATACGCCATTAAAAAAAAATGCCTATCCTATTTAAAATATTAACACTAACTTACTTAATATATTACAATTACCAAGCACATTAAAGCCAGACTGTTCAGAGCAACAAAAAAGCGATTTATAAAAAAAATCGCCATAAATACAGACTCTTAATAAAATATAAACAAAAAAAAATCTCTTATAAACTCATAAAACAAATATATAAAAAAAACTTTCTATTATCATGCTCTGCTCTTTTTTAACTTTAATTAACTTAATTTTTTTATAACTTACTTTTGCTTTTATTTATTTTGCTTTAAAACTTTTGTTCGAAAAAAAAAAAACAATTTTTTGTATTAAAAATGCGTTTGTAGGACGAGAAAAATCAACTACTTATAACGAATCTTTGGCTTTCGTTGGTAAGTTTCAACTTAAACTCAAAACTCATAAAATCATCTTAAAAAAAAAAAACAAAAAAACAAAATCCTAAAACTAAACTTAACTTAGTGATTTAAATAATACTTATGCTTAAATATCATCACATAAAAAAATTTTATATTAAAATTTGTTAGTTATGCATAGCTAGTTGCTGATATCTGATATCTGTTATCATCTAGTTAGTTGTTGGTACAGCAATGCATAGCTTTCAAAATGCCTGCCCGCTCATAATTTAAACACACACGACTGCCTATTGCTCTATTGTTATTTTATTTTTCTGGTATTTTTTTTAGTATTATCATTAACGCAATTTAAGTCTAATTGTCTTGCAGAGTTCAACTGTGATTATTGAAATACTAGAAACTTTCATATCTTTTCTACATAAATGTCAGCCATCTTTTCTTTGTATATTCTAATATCTCTGATTCCGTACCTACTATTTGTGACTGAAATAATTGGGAAATATTTTTTGTTTTTTCTTCCCAAGAAAAGCACTTTTAAAAGTTAGAAACTTTAGTATTTATTAAATTTTAATAGCATAAATCTATTAGAAAAAAATCTAAAAATATGTTTTTTGTAAAAAAAACAAAAATCTAGATTTAATACCAGCAAAATTTAAACATATTTTTTAAAGCAGAATGACTTTTTAGCACATGGTTCCAATTAATTTGGAAATCAGTGGCTCAGCCTTTCAAAGAACAAATTGTAGTACAAAAAATTTATTTAGAGAAATATACTGAAATAATTGGGAAATATTTGTGTTCTGTCTTTCAATCAAAGCACTCTTAAAATTTAGAAGTCTCAGTGTTCATTACAGAAAAATTTAATATCATAAATCTGTTTTAAAAAATTGTCTAAAAAATATGGTTTTTTGAACAATTAGAGCAAAAAAAAATACTATGCTTAATACCAAATAACGTTAAACCATATTTTTTTAAGCAGTGTGACGGCCCTTTGGTTCCAAATCATTTCAAAACTGAAATCTGTGGCTCAGCGGTCCACAGAAAAAATTATGAATAGAAATGTATTTAGAAAATTTACTAAAGTAATTAGAAAATATTTTTATTTGTTCTTCCAATCTAAGCAATCCTAAAAGTTATAAGCCTCAGTTTTTATTACAAAAAATTGTTGCACAAAAAATTGCACATAAACCTGCTTAGAAAAATACTCTAAAATAGGATTTTTTTAAACAATTAGAGCAAAAAATACTAGATTTAATACCAAATAAGTTAAAGCCATATTTTTTAAAGCACTGTGACGGTTTAGCGCATGGCCCTTTGGTTCCGATTCACTTGGAAACTAAAATCAGTGGCTCATCGTTCCATTTAGAACGAAGAATTAATTTAGAGAAATATACTGAAAATAAGCTACCTTATCTATTTGGAGCACAAATATATAAATATATAAATCTATATCTATCTATATATCTATAAATTAAAAAAAAATAGCAAAGTTTTCAAGCAGTGTAAACATATTCTTGGTTTCTCTGGCCAAAAAATATAAAACTCGTACAGTTAGATTGAGATTACAAATGATTTTCTACTAGGAAATGGAAATCTACTTGAGATTTGTTTCAAACAAACTGAAAACTTTATGTTTTTTACACTTTCGGCATAAATTTTAAATTAATTCTCAAATTTCTCCAAATATTATTCAACGAAAATTTAAAAAAATGTAATTTTTTTTAACACTGCACATCGAATAGCAAATAAGACTCAATGCTGAAGATAGCTCAATGCTATGAAACCAAGAAGTATTGAAGTGTACTAAGAAAGTTTTTAGATCTAGGGTCCAAAAACTAAGTACCCTGCATCGAGGGCATTCACTGATTATCAGAACAAACTATTTTCCAATCTTGGTATTATTTTTGCTCTTGGACGTCTAGATTCTGAGTTATGTTTATTTAAAGATCAAAAATGAAATTTTGTCGGACTTTACTAATGCAAAATACATATTTTGAAAAAAAGATTTCTGGGTAGATAAAAATATATTTAAAAATATTTATTTAAAATGTTTCTACATTCAAAGTTTTCTAATTGTCACGTCAATTCAGTTGAAAATATGCAAAATACCCTCAAAAAATACTTTTATTCCATTGCAATGGATCAAACTATTCAAAATTTAACTAGATTCCAAGTTTTCTAATTCCTACATTATTTCAGTTGAATTACGCTCTAAAAACAACTAATATTCAAATATTAAGTTATTCGAAAAACTAAAAAAAAAAAACTAGATAAAATACCATACATTTTTCCCAGCGAGTGCCAAACTTTTACGTAAGGTTCTAAAAAGACCTTACTTTCAAAAATACCATTCATTTAGAAAATGAAAAAATTTTCCGCAAGGGTCTAAAAACAATTTCAATCAATAATTAAGCTACAAAAAAGTTGAAAAAAATACTGCATAAAATACCATACATATTTCTCAGTGAGCGCTAAATTTTACGTAAGTTTCTAAAATAACTTACTTAGCTACAAAAGAGTTAAAAAACACTAGATAAAATACCATAGATGTATCCCAGCAAGTTCTAAGCTTTTACGTAAGGTTTTAAAAACAACTGACTTTTATAAATTAGCCTCCCAAAAATTAGTTCATAAAATACCATACATATTGGTAAGCTGGAAAAGGAGTGCTAAAACTTTACGAAGCTTCCAAAATATTAGATAAAATACCATACAGTATATTTCCCAGTGAGTACTAAGACCTTAACTTACTCCCAACTATCAAAATTTCAACAGCTATAAAAAATACTAAACAAAGACTTTCAACTTTTCATTTTGTTAGTTTATAAGTGTATGGCCTAGTTCGTGTGTGTTAAATTATTTAAAACTAATCATTAAACTACAATTAATAATAAATCAAATTTTTTAAATAATTGCGCTTTATTATAAATCATATATATACACAAATACACCAGCATAACCATATACATACATAAACCAACTAACTAAAAAGCTGTTGACTATTTCATTTAATAAACTTCTTCATTTCTATTTCTATGATTATAAACTATTCTATGCTGTATTAATTTTTAAACATATTTTTTATGTAGCAATAAACTTTTGCGCAATTGAAAATAGTTTTCAACTTAACTAATTAAAATTTTATTTGGTTTCATTCAAAAACAGAATACATTTATAATTAGTTTGTTTGTTTGTTATATATTTCTTTTTATCTTTTACTCAACTTTTTCTAAGAGCAACTAAAAACCCAACACATAAAAACAAATTCAAACAAAAACAAAATTTAAAAAAAACGAAACCAAAAAAAAAAAAAAAGCTGACAACATTTACAAGAACAAAAACCACAACACAAGCTTGCATGACAAACAATTTACAATCGCATCGTGTAGTGTGCCCATCTTCATTTAGTATGCATGATTTGTAGCATATGCTTTTCTGGTATTTTTTCAAAAAAACGGCAGTAAGCCCGGTTTGTATGTGGATGTATGTACTATATATGTCTTTAAAAGTATCTACATGGTTTATAGCTGCAAAGTACATAAACCTACAATATGTGCATATCATGCAACGGAAATTCATGGGCAAAATTGTCAACAATATGAGTATATATGGGTATATATGAGTATATATGTATATGTTTTTTTTTCACACATGTTGACTTTTTACACACACACTCAGACACACTCGAATATATCCGGTTAGGCTTGTTACACTTGTCAAGGGCTGTCAATTTATGAAATTAATTAAATTATTTATTTAACACGTAGCGTTGGTTATTAAATATGAGTGGCCAGCAGAGAGCTATTGGATACGTTAGCAGGGCTTAAGCCAAGGCAATTTGTAATTTTAAATTTATTTTTATTTTTTTGCTACTTTAACATCAAAACGATCTGTAACTGTCCATTTGCCAGCATTTTTCCAAAACTTCAAATTGCAGCCCCCTCACTCTCATATATGATTGATGGCTTATGCACCATTTTATAAACTGACAGCTTGAAATGTGGTCAATAGTTGGTACACATTTTCGATGGCCAATACCTTGCCCATTAACGAATGTAATTTAAATTTGTTACCAAAGGACGTTCCGTAAACCACATAACGTATGTTCATAAATCGTTGGCATTGATATGTTGCTGAATTGGCAGCAGACAGCTAGCTGGTTTAATGCAAGTTGTATATATTTGAGTGGAACGGGCACACTGTGCGCATTTTGACAGAAATAGAAAATATGAGGGAAATGGATTTTTTGATGGAATAGCAGACAAGTGCAGCAGTACAGTTTGCAGCTACAAATAAGCTTAATGTAGCTTTTAGGGAATTTTTGAGTTATTTTTATTAAGAGTGGTGCAAAGTGAACTAGTTTTTATATAAGTTTCTATAAGTTATACAAGTCCTACAAGAACTAGATGTGGCGAACTACTTCCAATTTGAACTAGTAGAGTATATCCAATGTGTCTCTTTTGCTACTGTAACTGAAGAATCATAGTATAACGAATAAAATTGTCAATATAATTTTTTCAACTTTATCGAACAATTAATTACAAGTTTGTGCCTCATCTCCCAAAGATTTCTTAATAAAGCTTAGTACGCAGCAGTTTAAAATCGCCTGAAAGAAAACAAAACTTCATATAAAAAACACTGTCAAAATTCTTAGCGCCAAGAATTTTACTCATTGGTACGCAGTTACAGTGCTGCCCATTTTTTTGTGAAATTGAGATGTAGATGGCGCCAGCAAAAAACCTAATTCTTTTCCGTGACGAAAAAAAAGCTTTAATGTGCAGCAATTTATTTTGATTGTTTAGGGATCATATGGGGCTCCAAAAAGCAAACAATGTCTTGAAAGCCTAAGGACATGGGAAAACTTTCCGAAAATGCTGCTGGATTCTATATGGCATGGCATTAAACTGCCAATTTTCCTCAAAATGCCAATAATTTAATTACAATATGAATTCACTTCCAAATTCGTAACCCTCTTTAAAATTTTCCACACTGAGTTAACCCACATACTCCGCTTTTTCTTGAATTTTGCAATAATAGCAATAATAATAATAAATATTAAATAATATTTTCATATGGCAATTCTTTTTTGCACTTTTTATTATTTTATACACTTGTAGCCAATTTGAACAAACAGCTGATTTTTATATTTACGTTTTGGCGCCATCTATTGTTTGTAGCGCCATCTACATGTCATGGGCAGCACTGCTAGGTCACAAAGTCTATGCATACAATATGTTACGTGCGGACAAAATAAGTAACACTTTTTTCTTTCAGGCGGTTTTACACTACACACTTACTAGTCTTAACGTGTTTCTAATCTAAAAACTAGATCTATCAAAATTCTCTTAATAGCATCTTTCTTTTCTTTAAATTAAAAATATGATATAGATTTGAGTTGACTACTACATCAATTCTCTAAAGTTATGCCAACAGATACGATTATTTTAGAAAGCTGCGGTTCGCTGCTACATTTAGGAATATGTCATGTCAAAATGTAGTCTCTGCCATATGAGCAACTGAATCAGCTGAATAACTTCTAAACGTAAGAGCTTTTTACAAAAACAAAAAAAGCTATAATATAAAAAGTCACTTTCGCTCGAACTAGTTGCTTTTGAACTAGTTGCTTTTGAACTAGTTTAGCAATGTGGCAAGCGTTGAGACTTACTTTTAAACGAGTTGCTTTCAACTCATTATGAGCTTGGAAATATGTTATCAATTTAACTAGTCCAATAAAAATGTATTAATAAGTAGTCCATTTAAACTAGTTTTGAAACTAGTATACGCACCAGTTTATTTCAAGAGTAGCCAAAGCTAAAGCCCAAACGTTCAGTTTGAAGTTTAAAATAGTTGCCTTCTAATTTTGATACTAGTTTGTGTTAAAACTAGTTAACTTCATTACAATCGAACTGATCTATTAAAACAAGTTTAATAATTGGTCCATAAAATCTAGTTTATAGTCACCAGTTTCTTTCAAAAGTAGCTACAACTATAGGCCACTCATTCGTTTCGAAATTTTAAAAAATGACTTTCTGGTCTTGCTAACAGTTTGATTGACTAGGTCAGCTAATTGGTCTATTATAAACTAGTATAAACACCAGTTTCTTTCTAGGGAAGCCAAAGATAAAGACCAAATGATCAGCTTGAAATTTAAAATAGTTGCTTTCTAATTTTGATACTAGTTTGTTTCAACACTAATTCACATAATTTAAATTGAACTGGTCTATTAAAACTAGTTTAGTATCTGGTCCATAAATTCTAGTTTTTAGTCTTCAGTTTTTTTCAAGAGTAGCTACAGCTAAAGTTCACTCGAACTGCAGTTCAAAATTTAAAAAATCGACTACATAGTTTGAATGATTAGGTCAGCTAATTACAATGGAACTGGTCTATTAAACTAGTGTAGTAACTACTGCTTTAAAACTCATTTTGAAACTAATCAAACGCACCAGTTTTTTTTTCAAAAGTTGCTAAGGCCAAATGGCGATTGTTAAGTTCGAAGTTAGATATAAGTTTGATTCAGGACTAGCACTGATAATTATATTTAAACTGGTCTATTAAAACCAGTTTAGCCCAGGACTAGCACCGATAATTGTAATGAAATAAATAATCAAAATACAATTATCACAAGTTCGCTGAGGAGTAGCTGCACCCAAAGTTCACTCTTTCAGTTCAAAATTTTAAAAATTAATTCATAGTTTTGATGACAGGTCCATTGACTAAGTCAGATAATTACAATCAAACTCTTCTATACAACCAGCTTCAGCTACCATCCATTGGAACTAGTTTTGTAACTAGTTTGTATAAGAATCAGTTTCTTTTAAAAGTTAGTCATTGAGATCGAAGTTAAGACTAGTTCCTTTCGAACTAGTTTTGATGCAGCAGTAGGACAGTTTGGACTGGTTTAATAAAATTAGTTTAGGTACTAGCTTATAAGCAGTATTGTTTTTCAATGAAGAATATGGCTAAGTGTTACTTGTGTGACCCGAAATTTAAATTAATTGCTGCAAAACTAATTCAGAAGTGGGGCAGACGTTTGTAATTCATTTTTGATCACTCTGCTATAAGACTTATTGCTTTTTAACTAGTTAAAATAACTATTTGGCTTTCAGCTGATTCAGAACTACTACACAATTGTTCACAAGTGATCTGGTGCATTAAAGCTGATACGTTAGGCTAAAAGTCACTCATTGAGTTTAAAGGCCAATTAATTTCATTTATTAAGTCCTCATTTAGAAAATCACTTTCTTAGATGTGAAACGTAAATCATGTCTTTTTTGGATGTACATTAAAAAAAAATATTTTTAGCTATTCAATTCCGCCGGTCTTGTTTAAAAATTTAAACAAATTTTCTGCCAATTTATAGTATTATTTCCGCAGATTTAAGTATTATAAAAATATCATAAATTGCATTATTTCAACAATTGATGAATTAAAAATATTCCAAGTTATAGAATTTAGACAGAATAAAACAGCTATGTAATTATATATTGATCCGAATTTCCAAAAGTTTGGAATTATGACGTTCCTTTTGTAAGCGGGCGATATATAAATTTTAAGTCAATTGGCATTAATAATCTCTCTCCCCAGTGGGACATAGGGACTCAAGTAATAACAATAATGCATTAATTATAAAAAAAAAAACACATTTTCGGTATATTTCCAAAAAAGCTTAACAACAGCTTTTCACTCTGAAAAGTTACGAGCATATAGCGCAGAACTTTATTTTACTTTTCCTCCACTAACAATTAAATTTAATTAAAACAGAACAAAGATTTTCGTAAGTTTTTAAATTTTGCAAAAACTTTTAGTTACTTTCGTAACTCGCTCAACCGTTGCCCCACAATAACTACTACGGCAATAAAAACCCACGACTAATTGTAACCAGGACTACGCTGCGTATACGTAATAACTATATGCCACACTACTGCGTTTAATGTCAAAGCAAGGTTCTTACCACACAACTGAAATATGTTTTGCCCATTTCAAAAGCCACTACCTTTAAATGTTATAACAGCTGTCATAAAAAAAAAACCACACATGATATAACAACAACAACGAAAACAACAAAAACAACATTAACATTTTACCATAAAATTCTTTATACGTTTTGGTTTAAAGCAAAGCTCATACGAAAGTAAATATAATTTAATGCCACGTCTGCCATGTAATTAAATTTTTGTGATTTAAAAATGGATTTGTGGCAGTGTTGGTAAATGGCAAATGCTAAAAAGCAAATGGCAAAGGCAAAAAGCATTTGACCCAACGTCAAGGCAAAGCTGCAGCCAACAAAGAGACAATTGCTTGCTCTAAAAATGCCACAAATGTGTTAAATTATAAACATGGCTAACAACTACAACGACGACGACAACGACGGCACTGACAACACCAAAGCAGAACTCAACTACAGTCAGAGGCATAACTATTTTGACAAAGTTTTACTTTGATCTCCTGACACATATCAGACTTTTTTAGTTGCATTCAAAAGGAATTTTGGGGTGGATTAAACAGATAATTTTGTTTTTGTATCAACAAAATTTTAAATAGGGAATATAAAAGGATTCCAAAATTTATGATTTTATTTTTTTACGGATTAAAAAAAATTAACATCTTTTTATAGATACCAAGCAAGTTTCGGAAAGGCTTCAAATTTTAAGTTTATTCAATTTGTAGGATTTAAAAAACTTTGTGATTGTCTACTACAAAAAATTAAAAATTTTGTATTTATTTTTATATTATTCCATGATATTAATATTTACTTTTAACAGACACAAAAATATATACAGGGCTTAGCTGACTTAGCTTTTCAACTGAATGGTTAATTTTTAAAAAATATTAAATTTAGTTTACTATAACAATATTACAATTCGTTAGAATAATTGGAAAACATATAAGACTGATCATTTTCCAAAACTACTTCTTAAAACTAAAACTTTAACTATAGATTGATGCTTAAGAGTACTAAATTTATTTTATTTATGATTAAGGCAGGTTTTTTTAACAAAAAAAAATTAAATTTAATATGCCAAATGGGGACTCCGAAATTATGACTTTTACAATTATGTTTTGTACATACATATATTTCAAATAAATCCTTTTTTTTTTAAATGTTCAAATTTCAAGAAAGGCTTCAAATTTAGATTTTACTCAACTTGTAAGATGTAATAAAAAAAATAAAAGTTTCTCCAATATATTTTAAATTGAATTAGAGAATCAAAAAATGTCTGAATAAAAAAAATATTTAAATTACAACTTTTTTTATAAGCATAATACAAGTTTTAGAAATACGATCAAATATTATTTAATTCAGGACTACAACTTCAAATATTGTACCTTCTACAATATTATTTATTTTCAAAAATTTGTAATTTCTAATTTTTGGTTAGAATCTTGACAGACCGAAAAATTAACGACGGATTACGCATTTCCAGCTTTTTAGCTCATCTTGTAGCCCAGCTCAGTTTATGGTTAAAGTACTCCTATAGGATAAATTTCAATCCAACTCTAAATGATTTAAAAAATAATGCATTTCCGTTCCATTTCACAAGGGAATTTCTATATGATTTAAAAAAGTGCTTCGTGTCATAATTTATTAAACATACTTTTTTTTGTCATGATTTATTGCACCGGTGGCACGGTAATCGGTGTGGAAGTCGAGCGGAGGGATGACTCCCTGAGGGATTTTATTATTTCAAATATGAATAAAATTACTTTAGTAACCCAAAGCCAAATGGAGTCAGTATCATATAAGTAAAAAAAAAAGTGCGAGAGTTTTACTTTCACTTAACATTTTTTTAAAAATATAAACAAAATTAAGCTTAAAATACAACAAAAAAAATTGTTTTTTTTCTTTTAAATTTATAACAACGAATTCAGTGAGTATTGAAAAAAATTGAGGAAAATTCGTTTTTAAATAATAATAAATTAATATTTTAATCTTATTATGTAGCGAATTATTTGTATGTCAATTTTGGATAATGACCTTTTGAATTTATCGTTTTTCAATTCCGATTCCAATAAGTACATAAAAAAAATTAATAAAATGTAGATAACCGAGTTGGGTCAAATCGCCTGAAACCAACAAAATATTATTTATAAAAAACTAAAAACTAAGCTTATTTTATCGAAAACGCGTTTAATGTCTCTTTTTACTTATTTTTTTAGTTTCTTTAAATAAATATTATTATTATTGACCTAGTACATTGTTGTTAGGAAAAAATTTTATGAAAATTAGGTTCGGTGAAGTTAGGATCGCCAAGGTTAGTGTTAGACTGATTACTCCAATTTACAAATTTAAGGGTAATCAAATGAACCTTCGCATAAAAGTGTATTTTAAGAGCATTTTGGGTCAAGAAGCAAATTTTCGGACAGATGACAAAATTTTGACAGACTATTTTTTCACGAGATATTAACGAATAACTAAAAAATCTGCCAAAAACATGTTTTTCGAAAGAATCTCGAAAATGGGGCTTGAGAAGAAAAATGTTGCCATTTTCGTTTTTTCTATGCAAAATTTAAAAAAAAATAATTTTTTTTACAAAGGTTCTTGCTTTTGTAAGCCAATGTAATTTTGGAGAGCCTTATATTAGGTTCAAGAATTTCGGGTGAGGGGACTCGAAGCAAAATCTATCTATACAGTTAGATGTCATATGAAAAGAAGGTTGGGTAAGGCAAGGTGGGTTTAGTTTAGGTTTAACTCAGGACAAAATTGGTAAATGATAGTATTTAGAAAGGGTAGGTAATGCTAGATTATTTAAAATATAAGACTCTTCAGAAAATAGCTTAAAGACGAACTTGGCTTTGAAATATTTCGGAAACAAATTTGTTTGGCGGACAATACTCTAGAATTTTTAAGTAAATTTGAGGATAGTTCAGGAAAAAAATTTAAGTATCTAAAGACAATCATTTGTAGGCAAAAGTATTCCCGTCAAGCATATTTCTGATACTTTGGATGTTTTTTAGGTTATTACTGCTTAACATTTTCTAGCAATAAATATGTCTATATTAGAAAATTTTTCCTTTGAATTGCTGTGCCCAAAAAATATTAAAAAAAAAACTCACAGCGATATCGGTTTGTGGGAATATTTAGAGAAGATAATTAAATTCTAGATAGCTAAAAGTATTAAACTCTGCAGATGAATTTGGTTTTACGAATTTATAAGTGGGGTGAGCATTGGTTCGAAAAAACAAAAAAATTATGTTTCTAAGACAATAACTTTTAGACAAAACTATTCCCCTCAGGCATATTTCTGATACTTTGCATATTTTTTAGATTATATATTAATACTGCTTAAAAATTCTTAGCAAAAATAATATAGGCATATTTTGTCTTTTAAATAGATGCGATAAAAAAAAATTTTAAATAATTCGGGACGAATCCGGTTAGTAGTAATGTTTAGAAAAGATACGTAAATTCTAGGTAAATTAAAGTATAATGAATTTTGCTTTAAAGTGTTTCAAAATAGAATTGGTGTAGCGAATTCGGTCTCTACAATTTATAAGTAGATTTGAGGATAAAGACAATAATTTTTAGACAAAAATATTCCCGTCTGGCTAATTTTTTATATTTTGGATGTTTTTTAGATTATAATATAATTTTGCCTAAAATATGCAAGCAATTTTTTTAAATATTGCGCAACAAAATAAACAAATTAGGAATGAAATCGGTTAGTGGTAATATTTAGAGAAGATAGGTAAATTCTAGATAACCGAAAGTTTTAAAGTATTTCGGAATAAAATTGACTTGACTGGCAGTAAGTACTTCGTATTTACAAGTTGACAAGAGGATAGTTAAGGGAGAAAATATAAAATTTTTAAGGACAACCATTTTATGACAAAAATATTTCGGTAAGGCAACTTTCTCATACTTTGGATGCATTTAAGAATATGATTCTAATTAAAATTTTAAGCAAAAATATCATGAAACTTTTCTTTTAAAAAGCTTTGACCAAAAAATGTTAAAAAAACATTGCGCAAGCAAATACAAAAAACCTCGCATGCTTTTACGTCAAAATAATTATGTCGGCGAGTGTAGAGCAAAACTTTGCTTGGTGTACTAACATATACTATATGAGACATGAGACACTTGTAGGCAAGCCACAAAAGCAGCAGCGTCACACAGAGACACAGATACATACACACATATAACTGTTACTACAACAACAACAAGTAACCGCAAAATGACACAAAGTACTGAAAGGACGAGAAGGAGAACGACATACTAGACTAGGCAAAGGATGGCAACAAAACGTTGCCAGGCAACACAGGATCAGGCCGCACGAACTCGAGAATACAAAACATTAACGAAACGTTGATAAAACTTGGCTGACTGTTGCGCCGCGTAAAAGATACTTTATATATGTATATAGATATATGTATACGTGTGTGTGTGAGTGTGAGTGAGTGTGTGTTTGAGGGCAACTGCCATGACTTTGTATACCACTTTGTATCTTTCTATGTGCTTTAGTGTAAGTAGTTTTTGGTTATAGTTTATAAGCGCCGCACTGCACTGCATTTGACTAAACACTGCTTTAAAACTGCTTCAACCGTAGTCGAAATTGTGCGTGACTGTACTTAAAACCTTTAAAAGCATGTGCATGTACTTAGTGCTAAGCTTAGTCTATAACTTTTATGTTTCTTACAAAACTTCTTTTCAACACTAACACTCCTTCTATTTTGTAGCTTCACTTAAACTTTTGTCGCATTTTCATTTTATTGTTAGGCTCACAGAGCAGACGTTGCGATTGCACCATCCGCAGCGTGCTGTTCGTTTAGTTTTTTACAAAATATTATGCAACACTTGTTAACGATTTTTGTCTTTTCCAACACTGCCTCGTCTAGGAATGGATTGACTATAATTTACGTTGGAATGAAACGGAATATGGCAATGTTAAAGATCTGCGCATTACGCCCAACAAACTGTGGAAGCCCGACGTGCTTATGTACAATAGGTAAGTTCCCGTTTATATCTAGAGCTCAGTCCCAGGCGGGCCTTGAGCCTTTTTACTAATCCAAAAAGAAGGCTGCTTCAAGCCCATAAACTAACTAATCAAAAAGAAATATATCGAAAAAGTATTAATTATGCGCTATATAACAAGAAGAGCTGGTCTCTAAAAACGCACTACTAGGTAAAGCCCACATAGGCCATATGCCAATATACAAACAATATTATATAACAATATTATATATTATATAAGCCAATGGTAAGTTGCGTCAAAATGGATTTAAACTTGGTCTGCAAGTACGGCTATTAGTGGGTTTATATACTAGTATTATATAAAGTTATAATTTTTGTGTTCTTATAGAGTTTGATTTGAATTGTATTATTAACAAGTAGCTGTAATGTGCACTTTATTTTATGTTTCGATATTATCGATTATCGGTTGTAGTTAGATAGTTGTAGTTTTTTAAGATAGTTTGTGTGGGACGTGTTGGAACTTTAAGCTAAAATGCTTTAATGAATTCATAAAAAGAAATTTGTTTGCCACAAAATTTAAACTTTAATGTTTGGAAAACCATTTAAAATCGAATATAATCGATTTTATTTAAATACGGAAATATCTTTAAATTAAAAACAATCAGTTAAAAGGTCCTCCTTCGAGACCGGAGATTTTTCGTTTTTCAATTAATTAATTTTTAACACTCTTAAATAAAAGATAAACTTTTAATATACTTTCGAAAACTTTAGAAATTTTTTAAAAATATATAAGTGAAACTTCATGTTTGGAAATGATTTTAAAATCGCATATAATTTTTTTTTAATACAGAGATTTCTTTAAATTAAAAAAAAATTTAGTGAAAGATAATTTATCAAGTTAAAAATATTTTGGCATTGCAAAAAGAAAATCTAGCAGTATTTTATAATGCTCCAATCTTTTTAAACGGTTTGAAGATGATTATCGGAATATACCTGTTTGTTAATTCAAACTGTAAAAGAACCGAACTTCAGGGTTTTCAACTCTTTTGAGGCCGCAGCCTTTTTCGATTTTTCAAAATAATTTTTTTTTAACACTATAAATGAAAGGTTTCTTTGAAGACATATTTTTAATATAATTCTGAAAATGTAAAAACATTTAAAAAAAAATTCCAAGAAAAATCATTTGGAAAATTAAAATCGGCCCGCACTTGATTTAAACTTATAAAAAAATATTTTAAAATATTTCATAAAATGATGTAAGCATTAAAAACAAATTTTGAAGAAAAACATGAAAATTCACCTGAAACGTTTGACTATTTTGAAAATGTAGCTTAAAATCCAAAATATTTCAGAAAAAATTCCAAAATATTTTCCAATTTAAAAAAAAAAAATTTAAAATTTAATATAGAGATTTCAAAATTCAACTGAAAATTGAGTAAAAATCATACCGAACATTAAACTTTAAATCGGCTCGCCCAAAAAAAAGCTACAGAAATTCGAAAATATTTCACAAAAATGACCATTAAAAAAAATCAAAGAAAAACCTTTAAATTTTCAAATAATTACAAAAAAAATTTCAGGTATTTCGAAAATTGAGCTGAAAATCCAGAATAGAGCAGAAATATATATAGTATATATATTTTCCAAAATTTTTAAAATTTTTTTAAAATGAAAAAAAAAATATTTCGAAAATATTTCACAAAATAATTCAACCATTAATGAAATCCAAAAAAACATTAAAATTTTCAGAAAATTAAAAACAAAATCGTTTACTATTTTTAAAATTGATCTTAAAATCTAAAATATTTCAGAAAAACCTCCAAAATATTTTCCAAAAATTTTTTAAAATAAAAAAAATTTCAAAAAAGCAACATGAAATTTGAAATAAAATCGTACCGAACATTAAACTTTAAGTCGGCTCGCACATGATTAAAATATTTTTCAAAATATTTTCCATTATTTATTTATATTTTTACAAAACAATTTAAAAAAAAATCGAAATTAAAAAAAAAAAATCATGAAAATTCCCACAAATAAATATATAAACACTGAAACTTTTTTGAAAACTTAGCTTAAAATACAAAATATTTCAGAAAAATAAAAAAAATAATATTACGACCTTGAGATGTTTATGGTATAAATGATCTTTTTAATTCTCAGTTTGTCTTAAAATTTATGTCTGATGTGCGTTCCGATTTAAAAGCGAAAATATTTTTCAAAAAGTTCAAAAAATTTTCAAATCATTTTATTTGAGAAAAATATTTTCTAATAAAAAACTGTTGCCTGTAAAGTCGGTTTTACGGGCGAAGATTTTACGTGACAACGTCTTTTTCTCGGTAGAATATTTATTGATATGAATATTATTAAATTGCACAATAATAATTCCTATTTGAGTGATTTTGTTGAGGATAGGACGATGATAGGAGAAATAGGAAATGAAAGGAAGTGTTTCTGCTGTAATGTGTCTTGCGAAAGTCAAGTCGATGGTTGTTTCTTTTAACGTAGTTGACTTAGAAACGTTTGATACGCAATCAAGATTATAAGTATATTTCATGAAATTATGAAACGAGTTGTCAGACTTTACGTTTTCGTATCTCTTAATAAAATAAAATTTTCTCGGCAGTAGATAATAAATAAAAAGGTATAAACGAATGGTTTGACAGAAGAAAGGCCGAACTATGCTTGTTAGCATGCAAACAAAATAACAAAATTTTGTGTTGCTAAGGTAGCGCAGTGCGAGTTTCTATTTGTGCATTACTTTTTCCGCAGTTGTAATGCAGATTTTTGGCAGATCACTGCTTTTCTATTTGCCTCCGCTTACAATCCCTCAAACGAAACGCAGCGCTTGTAATCAATTACGTTTTCTGCGGAGGTAATGCAGTATTTCGGCAGACCGCAGAGGCTATGCGCCGCTGGGGTTAATCAGTTGCGCTCACTCAAACCTAAAAATAGCCACCGCTGTGAGCAGTGCCGGTTTGGTGCTGAGCGCTAAGCGGTGCGGCTGACGCTGTGCGTTGCTTGTTGCTGCGATTCACAAAAAGTCGCTGGTTCGTTTTTAGATAAGAGCAGAGCGCAAACCAAAAATAAAAATGCCACTTATCGTTACGATTATTTATCGCTAGACTTATCGTTACGGTTATCGTTAGATTTTTTCAATGGTGCCTCCCATACAAACCTAATTTAAGACGTTGTCACGTCAAAAAATTTAAATTCCTAAAAACAACCTGAAACTTTCTTGAAAATTAAGCTTAAAACCTTAAAAACTTTAGAAAAGCAAATAAATTATTATTTTATTAAGTAGTCAATGTTAATTAATGATCTTATCAGCATATCTTAAAATATATTTTAGATGTGTGTTCCGATTTTCTTTAAAATTTCAAACGAAAATTTTCGAAAAGTTTGTCAATTTAAAAAATACTTAAAGCTAAACGTTTGTTCTTTAGCTTTAGCTACCCTTGATAGCAACTGGTGCGTATACTAGTTACAAAACTAGTTTAAATGGACTACTTACTGAACTTATTTTAATGAACTAGTTCAATTGATAACATATTTCCAAGTTCATAATGAGTTGAAAGCAACTTGTTCAGAAGTAAGTGTCAACGCTTGCCATAGTGCCAAACTAGTTCAAAAGCAACTAGTTGGAATGAAAGAAACTTTTTAAAGAATAGCTTCAAAGTTAACGTTTTTTCTAAAAAGCCATTACGTTTTGATATGGAAAATTAAAAAAAAGCCAAAAGTTCTAACACGCCCAATCGCACAGCACATTAAGTTTAATGATTTTATGTTTTTGAAAACTGCCTTGATTTGTTGTTAATAAGTATATAGTTGGATTTACATATCATTAATTACTATATAAAATTAAGCCATGACTGCAAACTGTTTGCATATGCCTTATTATCAAAGCCTTATGCAAAAAATAAACACATCGTGCTATATACCATATATAATATAGACGTACATATATATTTAAAAAAATATATATACATATCATAATCCACTCGCTATTGTTTGTGTGTCTATAAAAACAAAAGCCCATATTTTATGTTTTAACTAAATATTTGTGTTCCAGTGTTACCCATTTTGATTTGCTTTCAATGTTTATGTTGAACAAACAACTAAAAAATACTAAAAAAAAAAAAAGTTCGAACTTTCAACTTCAACCTAAACATGCAACATTTTGTTTACTTCAATAAGAGTAGTTTACACGGAGTGGTGTCTAGTGGGACTCTGTACATTGTCAGCTTGCCGTTGATGTGGGCCTCACATTGTAATTGGATTCGTAATGCTAACGAACGTATAATAATAATAATAACAGCATAATAATATAATACTCGTAATAATACCAATTAACCACTAAACTAAAAATGCAGCAGTTATCAAATTAAAAATCAAAAGCTAAAAACTAAATAAAGAAACAGTCTAAACTCCAGAAATTTAAACATTTTGTTTAACCAGAATATTGTGCAAGTAGTTTGTTTGAGTTAAAAAATAAATAAAACACTATATAAACAATTGCTCATATTTGAGAACATCTTTTTTGAAATAGTTTTTTTGAAATAACAAATTTTGGTCAATTTTTGCAAGACAACCAAAAAGACAATTGTTCAACAATATGCTGGTGTAATATTTCTGGTTAGACGTTCAGTACTTGAATTTATTTAGCCGCCCAACAAATAAAATATATACAAAAAATTATATATACATATATATAAAAAACATGTTTTTTGTTGTATTTGTCGTAGTATTAGCAAAAATAAACAAAAAACCAAAGGCAAAATAGATTTTCAAGTATTGTGCATGAGAAATCAAATCCCTCGTACTAAACAAAAACTAAATAAAAAATCGATAAATAACACCAAAAAAAAATCAGTACTAAAATTATTATGCAAAATATTAAAAGCCATAGCAAAGTATTAGTTACTTTTACTTTGTCGGCACAAGTTAAATATGTATTCCAAAAAAAAAAAAATAAAAATAAAAACCTTTTTTTTGTTATAAATGTTCTACTAATCCACAACATATACACAAAAAAATACTAAAAAAAATTAACACACTTACACAACTCTATAAATTATATACCAGCTAAACAAATTTTACTTAAAAATTACTTAAAAATCATACATAATTAAGTTATATATTTTTTAGTTAATTATAAAATTAAATACATATTACTAAACAGCAAAATTAGTTAGTCTAAAAAAAACTGAGTAAATTGAGTAATTTCGACTCATTTGCGTACTCATCGAACTCATTTGATCAGCACTACATGACAGTTTATACATAATATCAAAATTTCAACCATCAAAAATATACTTAAAGATACTATATCTTTTTTAGATGCTTTATCGATTCATTTCAACAAACATTTTACGAAAGTCTTCTTCTTCATTAAAGAATTCTTTTGCAGTTAAGCGGAAACGGAAAATATCTTGAAATAAATTTGATAAGTTGACATAAAGTTGATGAAAAAATTATTTCCGAACGAGTTGTCGAGCCACTTCTTATTATGACCGTTTCTAATTTTTATCTACCATTTGGTCACACTTTAGTTCCTAGCGCTTCTCAAAATAAAATACAAGCGATTTAATCGATGATAATATCGATAGTTGCAAAGCGAATATTTCTGAACCAACAGCCAATGAATCAAACTTGAACCATCGCACTATAATAATACTCGAGTCCTTGATTTGGGATTTTTATTCTAAAAAGCCTATTCCCATAAAATTTTCTTTTAAAATTACACATTTTAAAAGCTTTGTTAAAATTTTCACAAAGTCTTAAACGGTGCTGTCTGATTCAGGACTATGTTCAGGCGGCTTAAGAACAACTTGAAATACGTCTTGATCTAAAATGCGGATAAAGTGCCGAATACTGGAATTTGTCCCGGAACTGCTCCTTATAAAGGCTGCCCTTTTGATATTCAGTGACGAAACTTTGAGAAGAGTCTTCCTAAATCACGTTCTTCTGGAAATGCTCCTTGTACCACGTCAATAGTGGCCCTTCTGATATTCATTTCGGATATGTCTCTGCTTTAAAGTGCCGAGCTCTGGAAGAGTCTTCCTAAATCACGTTGTTCTAGAAAAGCACCCTACACAATCGTCTATGGCTGCCCTTTTGATATCCATGGCGGATATCTTCCTGATTTAAAGTTCCGAATTCTGAAAGAATGTTTCCAAATCGATGTTGACCTAAAATGCTTCTACTAGACTCCCCTTTACTCATCATTAATCTTCCGATTTCAGTCATTGAAGTTAAAACAGTTAAAACCTTAACTGATTTTGAAAAATTTTCCAATGTTTTTTAAGAAACTGCATGCTTATATACAGATTTTTTTAACATATTTATGTTCAGAAATTTTCGCACTTTAAGCATATGGATTTTATATTTTATGCACATTTTTTTGAGAATATACTTAATATTATAACGAAAAAGGGTAACAAAATTTGAAAAATTGAAATCAGATTAAGCAATTTTCAAAATTCTTAAAACTATATGCCTTCAAACCATTTTAAAAATTCATAGACATTATAAAAATTCTTAAAACTCTAAAAACTGTGGGAATTGTAAGATTTCTTAAAATTCTAAAGGTTTGAAAAATTCTAAAGATTCCTACAAATTCTAAAAATTCAAATAATTCAAAAAAAAAATTGAATATCTACAAATTATAAAAATTCCGGAATTCATAATATTCGAAAAGTTCTAAAATTTTACATATTCCAAATATAATATATATTCAAAAAATTAAAAATATTTAAAAATTCGAAATATTCGAAATATTCGAAAAATCCTTTAAATTCCAACTTTTCTAAAAATTTTCAGAATTCTTAGAATTCAAAAAAATCTAAAAATTTGAGTAATAAAAAAATTCAAAAAGTTCTACAAATTTTAAATATTATGAAATTTCTACAATTTTTAAAAATCCTAGAAAATTTTAAATAATCAAAAAATTCGTAAGAATCTAAAAATTCTGAAATATTTCTAATTCTTAATATTCTAAAAATTTTAAAATTCTAAAAAGTCTTAAATTCAAAAATTTCCGCAAATTCTGAAGCTAAATTCAAAAATTTCAAAAATTCAAAAAATTTTAAATATTCAAAAATTCTAAAATTCAGAAAAATCAAAAAATTAAAGTAATTTCAAAAATTAAAAAAGATAAAAGCGTTCTTAAAATTGTTTCTATTCTAAAATTTGTAGAAAATGCTACAAATTTTACAAATTCAAAATATTTAAAAAATTTTAGATAGGCCGAAAATCAATTATTTTTAAAAATTCTTAAGATTTTATAAGCTCTAAAAGTTTTAAAAATCAAAAAAAAATATTCCATAAATGTAAAAAATTCTAGAAGTTCTAAACATTCTAAAAATTCCGTAAATTCTAAAAATTTTGAAAAGTCTAAAAATTCGTAATTCTTTTAATCCATAAAACTCCAAATAGTCTAAATATTTTAAAAGCTATAATTATTCTAATTTTAAAAATTCCCAAATTAAATTTCTCGCAATTCTAAAAATTCTCAAAAGTTCTAAGAATTCGGAAAAATTCTCAAAAATTCTACTAAATTAACAAGTTGTAAAAATTCTAAAATATTCTAAAAATTCTATGACAAAAATTCTAACAATTTTACTAATTCAAAGCCTTGCTAGAAATTTAAAATATTATGATTAAACATTCTTAATATCGAAAATTTCTAAAAATGCTTAAGATTCGAAAAATTCTAAAGACTCAATATTTTTGATATTCTATAAATGGTAAAAATTCTAAAAATTCAAAAAACTCTAGAAAAACAAAATAATCTAAACATTCTTAAGACTCTAAATTTCTAAATATTCAAAAATTTTGAAAATTCCACGAAATTTAAAAAATTCCCGAAATTGACAATATTCTAAAATATATAAATAATAAAAATTTTAAAAAATTCGAATTTTTCTAAACATTCTTAAGTTTCTATAAATTCTAAAAGTTCTAAAAATTCAAAATATTCCAAAAATATAAAAAATTAATAACTGCGAAAATTATCCATTCAAATCTGTAAATAATGGTAAACGGTAATTTTACTACAAAGAACTTTAAAATATAGAAAACGATTCAAATTTTTTAAGATTTCAATTAAAGAAATAATTCTTACTTAAACTATACTAAAGGCTTCTTAAAAGCAGAATTCTCAACAGTTGTATCATTGGTAAGTTAAGCCTTGATTCTTAAGCTTAAATGCTTTAACAAAAAATCAACTATATTTATTCAAAATATTTCCTGTTTCTTGCAAAAATCTAAACGTCTATAAACAATACTTTCACCTTAAACTAAAACTGTGTAGTAAAAAACATTTCATGAAAAAATTTCGCCAAACTTTATCAATTTAATTTGTTTTCACTTAGTCAATCAATATACATATACTAAAACACATAATTAACTTTGTGTATATGTGTGTATGAGTGTCTGTATGTAATGTATCATATACTACCTAGCAGCAAAAACAAAATGGCTGAGTATTAATTACTTATTTGTGTCTTGCCTAGTAAGCAGTCGCAGTCAAAAGCTGCCATTGCCATATTCATCATACGCCCCATAAGCCCTATTCATAAAACATAATTTGTAGCTATTGTGTAACAATTACGACACACAGAAAAAAAAAATGATATTGATGAGTTTAAATGCCATTGCTATATACTAGTATGTGTGTGTATGCAACTCTCTATGTGTGTATGTGTGTTTGTATCTATGTGAGTGTTGAGGGGTAAAACCAATTGAAGTGCACGCAATATTTGCAATTTCATCTCATATTCGAATCATTGGCATTGTTTTGGCTCTAAGCTTTTTAATATGTTTAAATGTTAGTATACAATGTACATGACACGTTCCAAATATGTGCATATGTATGAGTGTGTGAGTGTAACTGTGTGTGTGTGTGTGTGTCAATCATAAAAGTAATCAATTGTTGTCGATGTGCAATTTTTCGTTATGTTTGTTGTATATGAAACTATGTTTTATATTACTTGATGTCCAGTAATTACTAACTATGTACTACCCAGCTACTACTTTATACTTTATTTATATGTTCCTAACTATAACCGTTGCTGTCTACTGCTATATACTACTCTAACTATATACATCTATATACTGCCTATATATTGTAAAAACTGTGTTGATGTGTGTGCTGTTATCAATATGTGTTTTAATAATCGAAAATTGCCAGACAGTGCAATAATTGCTGTTAGATTTTCAAATAATTTAAATTTAAAATAAAAAAAAAAGAATTTATTTTTTATTTTTTTGCAATAAGTCTATATAAGCCAGCTTAAGCTACTTGTAAGCTATGATGTAAATGCATGTTGGTTTAGGATATTTTTAAGCAAATACATATATACTCGTACATATACTTTTACACATATACATAGAAAACACGTGTAAGCCTTAAACAAAAACAGCTCAAACAAATTGAAGCAGGTGAATTTTTTTAAGGACTTAAAAATCCTTTGTTATTCTAGGAATCAACTAAGTAAAGTTGCCAAAAAAAAAAAATATATGGAATCCAGCATTCCATATGTACATATGTAGGTACATAACCAGTTACAGCCAAATAAAATATATGTATATGTATTAAATAAGAAGTTCTGACCAGCTACATAAGAATTAGAAGCATAATTATTTGGAGCTAGACTATTTACTATTTTTAAACAGTTAAAACTTATCTGAGAAAATAACCTCTATATCATCTTAAAGCTTGAATCTTCTTCTTTCCAAAACCGTAAAGCAATCGAAAATCGGTTGAAAAATGGGGACGTTGTGATTGTGGGAGGATCGCAGTACCCGAAAAACGGTTTTTAAGCAATAACTTGCGATTTTGGGGGTGTTAGACAATTTTAAAACACACTATCGTGATCTACTCGTCAAGACCTGCAACGTACACTAGGTCACTTGAAAAGTTGTAAATCACTTTTGTACAGTGTTATCAAACACAATACAAACGTAGGAAGAATTTCTTAGCAATTTTTTTCAGGGATTTTGAAGTGGGATAGTTTCCGACACAATATTGATTTAGTTCTACAGCGCTTTATAGATCATAGTCTCATAACTTTTTCACCCTTAGAACACCTTTTTCAAGACTCTATTCCTTTTTCCTAAGTGTTTCCGCAATTGCAACTTTCCTGCATTCTCTGCCGCTTATTAGATCTAAAGCTAATCTATCAGTTTAAAATCTTGGGAATTTTACAAACAAACTCGGGTATACATTTTGAATTGTAGGCCATTGTTGCTGGTATCCTAGCTTTTAAATAGTGTGTAACTGTAGTATTATATTTTTAAATAAATAAAATAAATAAATTTTAAAGCATTATCTTCTTCCACGAAGTCTCGTTTATATTTCATTTTTCAGTTTTAATAGGACTTGAAATTTTTTTATCGAAGTGGTCTCCTAGTTCAAAGATTCTGATGAGCCATAGCTGCTTTGGAGCTTCTAAAACTCTGTTAGGACTTTCCTTAGTCTAACTTTTAAGATTTGAGTATTTAACAACTATTACCATTCGATACATAGTAAGGATATTCTTTCAAATATATGCAGAGCATCCCTTAATCAGAGCTACAGTCTCAAGTCCAATGCAGTGGGGTATTTGAAAATAAAAACTGTATATTGAAACGACTATATATCGATATTCAAAACATCGGTATTCGGTAGCCAAATATTTGATTTTAAAAACATCGCTTAAACCTTAGGACCTAATTTTATTTAAAAAAAAAATAATTATAAAGCTTGTCTATGTAGTGACAAATTACCAAATACCCTGATATTAGGAAAAACTGAATATTGAATCGACGATGTATCTATACTCAAAACATCGGTATCGAGTATTAGGTATCAACAATTCAAAGATTCTAATGAACAATAACAGCTTCTGGGATTCTGACAACTCTCTAAGAACTTTCTTTAATCTAACTTTTAAAATTTCAGTCTTTAATAACCATTAACATTCGTTGCATAGTAAAGATATCTATTTATTCAGTGAATCCCCACATCAGTGTGACTCTACCCCAAAGTAGTTCGACATTATAAAAATAATAATGTTGGCCCTGGCCCTGATATAAGGAAAAATTCATATTGAATCGACGATATATCGATATTCAAAACATCGATATCAGTATTCGGAAACGACTCCGATATATTATTTTAAAAACATCGTTGACTATGTAGTGACAAATACATACATCCGATAAATAAGTTAATACCACTTTTGCTATATTTGAAGTATATTTTACGATTTGCTGGTTTGACGCTCCCAATTTTAATCCAAACTGTAACAGAACTTCGGAGTGTGAAATTAAAAAAAAAAATCTATTAGCCAACTTCTGATACTTTTAGAAAATGTAGTTACTTAACCCAAATTTGTCACACTTTGGAGTACAAAAAATTAAAATTAGAAAGAAGGTATTAGTCCACTTCCGTTATACTGAAAAAATTTATGTCGGAGCAACGATATATCTATATTCCATATCGAATAGTAAGTGCTCAATTCTTAAAGTCTTGAATTTATTCATTTCTCTTCCCTGTATAAAATGCGATAATTTTTGGTGTAAGCTTACCAAAAGTTCCTGAAAGTTTAATAAAATTGGCAACATCGATTCTAAAAAGTTCGATTTTCACTATACCTTACAAAATTTAATAAAATTGAGTGTATCTACTCCGAAAAGTTCATTTACCAAAACATCGTTCGAATACATGACACTTCCCAAGTTTAGTTTTGATAGTTTAAAATTTGGTAATTTTTGCACTTTACTTTCCAAAGCTTTTCAAAGATTAATAGATTAGAAAATATAGACACTGAAAGGTTCGATTTTCTTCATGCCTTCCAAAGTTTCTCAAAGTTTAATAAAATTGAGAGTATCTACTCCGCAAAGTCAGATTTTCAAAACATCGTATAAATTTATGTCACTTCCTTGGTTAAGATTCGATAATTTTTCACTATACCTTCCAAAGTTCCTCATAGTCTAATAAAATTGACAACATCGTCTCAGAAATTTTACATTTTCACTATGCCTTTTAAAGTTTCTCATAGTTTAATAAAAGTGAGAGTATCAACTCCACCAAGTCCGATTGTTAAAACATCGTATGAATATATGGCACTTCTTACGTTGAGTTTTATTAGTTTGAAATTTTGTATTTTTTGCACCATATATCAAAAAATTTGTCATAGTTTAATTAAATTGACAACAAAAAGTCGATGTTAGACTTTTTGTATACCTTCCAAAGTCTCACAAAGTTTAATAAAACTAAATGATATACTCGAAAAGTTTGATTTTTAAAACATCGTATGAATACATGGCACATTCCTGTTTAAAATTTTATTATTTTTGGACTATACTCCAAAAGTTCCTCAAAGTTTATTAACATTGTCTGTATATATATACATCATATGCGGATACAAGGCAAATGCCTAATGATAAAAAAATGTTACAAAATTTTGATATGGTATTCTTCCCTATGTGAATTTTAAATAAATACTAGTGGGCCCGGCAGACGTTGTCCTGCCCAAGCTTTTTCAATTCTCCTAAAGTGAATAAACATCGTGCGATTCTCTAGTTTGCTTATCTTTAAAAATAAAAGATTTTTATATTAGTTTGCACCTCGATTGAAACTTTCAAGCTATTAGTCGAATGTCGCGCTTCACGGGTCTATCTTGACCGAATTCTTTCACGTTCATTGGGATCTTCACGTACCTGGATTCGTTGCCTTTCTTTTAAAAAACCTCCGTATTGACAACCTCTAACACACGCAAAAATCAGATTTGAAATTCATCGACGTGTACTAAAATATATTAATTAATGACAATCTACACAATGCCACACTATAAAAAAATAACAAAAAATTTGTCCAAAAATTAAAAAAAAATCTTAGGGGTAGCAACCCGTATGAAAAATAGATTTTGGCCGATTCTCAGACTTACCCAATAGGCACACAAAATATCATGAGAATCGGTCTTGCCATTTCGGAGGAGTATGGTAACTAACATTGTGACACGAGAATTTTATATATAAGATATTATTTTAGCCTCATACCGATTAATCTAAACAACGCTGTCAAATATACAGCATCGATTCCGATACTGCGCAATTTGCAAAACATCGCACCGGTTTCACTGTTGTCTAGTTGCAATTTGGTAATATGTTGGCTGTAAATTCAAGAGGTCCCAGCCGTAATAAATGATTTTAAAACCCCCAGATAAACAAAAGAAAATGGAAATGAAATGAACATATAAATACTAGATAAGATTTTCAAGCTTTTATAGTCTTCAAAGACTGACTACCACAAGAAAAAGAAAATATTTTTTTGGTTCGAAAATTCAAAGAAAAATATATATTTTTCAACAATAATCTCCTTTTATGCCTTTCTTTCTAACAACTTTACAAATATAGAATTACCACAAAAATATTTTGTGACAGCAGCTGGCAAAAAGTTATGAAAAAATTAAGCCTTTTTCACTGCAGATAACTATTTACCACTTTACAGAGAATCTTTGCAAACTGCAAAACCAACATAAAAGTTCATACCTTAACTTTTTGCTTTAGTCACTAATTTGGTTCAAATATTTTAAGCCAAATTCAGACATGAAACACTCTCTGCGGTTTTACCAAAAAAAAGAAAAAGATGAAACTACTTAGCTGGAGTCCCAAAACTGACACAGATTTAGCTCATAAAAAAGTACACATAAAGTTTGTGCAACAAATGAAGACAAATATGACAGAGGGGTGGCGGCATGCTCTGGATTTGCAACATGGTAGCTAAATATAAGTTAAAATTTGTGCATTTAAAAAAATAAAACATTGCACCTGGCGGCCATTTTGCTAAGCTCAAATGGTCCACAGAGTGTCAAGTTGCAGCTAATTGCGATTTATATTTTTTGGACTGCAGTGGAGCTTACTTCTAGGGGATTTATGTGCGCTGCCAGTTGGCTTAGTCAGCAACAGCTGTATATCTGGTTTTGTAGCCTTTTTTTTAGAGCTATGTATATATCTATATGCTACAGGCTACAAATGTATGCAACATGTCAAGCCCGTCTAGAACTAAGTGGCAGTTCCGTTTTTGAAGCCAAAGGCTTGGGAATCCAGCTGCTGTTCCAAAGCCAGCACGTACGCATAGCAGCTTTAATTTGCATAGAACGCAGCTTCCGGTGTTGATTTCCAACACACAGATACACACACACACACACGCAGACAATACAAATGCAACAATAAAATCAACCCAAAGAAACCATACAAAAGTCAATGTGAGTCAAGCATGTGGCAAGGCACTATTAGACCTTGGCAACATCCTGCCACAGCCTGGAAATGAGCTTGCTACGAACGAAATTCATATTGATTAGCTACAGCTACAGATAGTCGAGGGAAATCAGCTGGGGACGTCGTCGTCCACCACAAACCGAGACCATTTAGCTGTCGACTTTATTTGCTAATGAACTTCTAGAAGGACACGCAGCAGGAGCAGTAGAAGCAGCGGGCATGCGGCAAGCGGTTCGTCACGTTTCTACTTCGAAGTAACAAAAAGCCAGCCAGCCATTCAGCCATCCAGCCAGCATAACCAATATCTGCCACTAACTTTTATTTCTTTTAATTTATTAATTCTATGCGCCAGCCACACTTTGGCTTCCATTCTTATATGCTATATGGCTATATGTATAGAATTTTTTCCCCTAATTTGTATGCGTCGCCATCGCTGCTAATGTGCGGCCATCATTTAGATCAATAGCAAGACGATACGTTTTTAGATATACACGGCAGGGGCGTATATAGATTGTTGCAAAGGGGGTAACACATAAAATGACTTGCATATTTAGTCAGAAGTTTTAATTTTGTGGAAAACTAATGGAGTATAAAAAATTTATATAGATTTTTATGGGGGTGTTGCATAAAATACAATTTACTACGGAACTAAAAGGGAAGACTTAATAGAGGAATGAAATATTTAAAAATATTTTTGCGAGGGTGTACTCTGAAATGTAATTCTATTCTTTTCTATATATTCTATTCTAAAATAAGAAAAAAAAAAAAATAATTGGAGAAGCAATTAAATATTTGTTAGGAATAAATATTAACATACAATGTTTCTTTGAAATCGATTTTTACGTCAAATTAAGTTTTTTTTTCTTTTAAGAAAACTTATCTTTTGTGTGATACAAAAATCGAATTTTAGAATTGGTTATTTTAAACATTTTTTGCATGTGTCTACAATCAAATGCAATCCATTTTTATTTAGAAATTCTATTCTAAAATAAGAAAAAAAACTAATAGAAGAATTGCAAATTTATGCAATTAAATATTTCTAGCGATTACCATTAAACTACATACAATGTTTCTTTGAAATTTTTTAAAATATCAAACTATTTTCAATGGAAAATTTTAGGCCTAAGAAAAATATTCAACTACGGTATTTTTCCTAACAATTCCAACATTGGGCGAGTTGAGTCAATTAAAAGTTGAGAAAATTTTTGCTAACTCCCTATATGTGTCTTTTAAGTTGTCTTGTATTTCTGCCTTGTCTTAAGCCGTATCTATCCCGTCCTACTGGAACTGGAGTTCTTAATAAACTCGCTTATGAAAAAATTGTGCTCCAAAATGCAATATCCTTTAAGAGCTTTACTGTATTGAGGAAGCAATATTACCCAGTAAAAGTATATTCGTGATCCTAGAAATTTACTTCCTTTATCCCAGTGTAGTGTTTTTTTTGGAGCTTCGTTGGCTCAACTAAAGCTTTCGGAAAGTTTTTAAAATTGATATTGCTTCTAAGAACCAAAAATCTCTCTTCAAGCAAAAAAAAATCATAAAACTTGAGATTTTTTATGATAATATCAAGAATAATTTTATAGGAAATTTATTTTTTTCAATATATTTCAGGCTAGTCATGTTTTTTGATCTCATTTGAAAAAAATACTAAATAAACTCAACTTTGAACTAGAGCATTTTGTAAGTTTTTTGAATAGATATTGCTTCTAAGAATTAAAACTCTCTAGCGAGAAAAAATTCATAAAACCCGACATTATCGTATATATAGTATCGTATTTTTTTCCAATCAAGATTACAGATCTAAGATCTATAAAGGATTAGAACTATGAATTCTTTCAATCGAAATGAATTTCAAACGAGAATCAAAAATCTCTCCACTAGCCAGAAAAATTCATGAAAATTGACATATTTCATCATTAAGTCCAGAATCGTTTTATAGAGAATTTCTTTTTTTTTTTAATCAATTTTAACAAGTACAAATCTAAGATCTAATAGGGATTAAAGTCAACTGAGACCAAACATCTAATTTTTCTTCCCTTAAGTAGGGTTCCATATCCGGTAATGCATTAAAAAAAAAAATAATTTTATTTAATAATTTAAATAAACAACAAAAGCCACTCAAAATACCCTTTAAAACGAATTATTTTAAAGGTTATGTCAGAAGCCTGACGTGTTAGCGTCTATAAGATCTTCGATTCGATTTTAACTATCCCAAAATGATTTAGTAAACACGGTCTAACCTCCGAAGCTGGAAAAAAAATTTACATCGCCTTTTTTGAAGATTAAACGAATCGAACACCAAATCCGAAAATCGATTTTTCATTGTGGTTATGTTATCAACGATAAAACTATGCTTGAGACTACTTTAATTTGTTTGATGTAGAACTATAAACTTTATTAGGGTTCTACTAATAATAAAAATATAAGAACTTTATTATGTAAGTAACGATTTCCTGAACGAATCTCTGAATTAGAATTAGAACTAGTTTTTTTTGCAAATATATATACATTTTAAGAACTTTATTGCGTAAGTTACGATTTGTTTCCCTAATTCTGGACTATACTATATATGATTATTCTATTCCAATTTTTGACTCCTTCGAATTGGTCCAAGAATTAGAATTAGAGTTAGATTTTTAGGTATGAGTAGTAAAGATAGTTCTGTGCACATTGTTGAGGTCTCTATGAGCATATTAAAAATTTGATTTTCCATCGAATTAACTGAGCATTAAAGATACTTCTGGAACAGTGTTGGTGGTTAAAGAGTTCCTTTTTAATTTCTCAATTAAAATTGTAAAATTTTAAGGAATTAAATGATCAATAAATTTAGTTTTCGGTGCATTAGCTAAGTCCTAAAATAGGTAAGACTCCTCAGCTCAGAAACTTGATATTTTTACAAGTGTCTACCATATTACTATTGTGCCCCTTAAATCCCCTAACTACGCCACTGCCTCGCACACACCCACACAACGACATATATAGATACACATAGTTAGCTTTTGCCTATTGCCTTTGGCTGGTGTTGGCCTCTTCGACCTTGCCTCGCTCTGCCAGCTCGTTATGGACGCCCATCAACGCCTCTTACGAATCAATCTGCCTGCTCCAATTTTAGTAATTTGTTTATGGTGATTCCAATGTGAATGCCACATGGTGTGGCATACAAATATCAAATAAAAACACAGCTAAAACGCCATTTTGGCATTCATCATATACACGCAGTTGCTTAATTGAGATACTCACTCCTCTGACATATACAGAATATATATTGAGTATACGTGAACCGCCAATGTCAGTAAATAAATGAAACAAGATTTTAAGACCTATCGAAATAAAAAGCTTTCAGTTTAATTACAAATGTTGTCTGCGCATGTAAATCTGCTAAAATCGCATAAAAGTATACAAAGTATTTGTGGCTTGTCTGCTTTAAGCCGCATTTGAAGGTTCCATAATTCAAAGCATCGAGTGTCAAAGTGAAATTGACGGCTTCACAGGATTAACGAACCACGAAGGCGACTTTGCACTGTGGTCAAGTCAAGTCAAGTTGACTCAGGCGAATGCTAATTTCAATAATGCATAGCAATGATTTTATTTATTTTGAAATTGCGAAGGACAATTTCGTGGAATTACATTAGGCAAAATGCAGAGGTCAGATATGTATCTTTACATTGAGTTATCCTTGAACTTTTGCAACAAAGCAAATTTTTTAAAAGTCTTTAAATGGAAAAATTAGTACAAGCAAAATTTATATTCCTTTTTGGAGGAATATTCAAAAAAGCTAGTTCCTTTGAACTGCTGAGTCTTATTATTATTATTATTACTATTATAGCAACTCTCTAGCTATATTATAAACTTTTTGCAGTTAATTACTTGTTCGACATCTTATATACCAGTTTAATCTTAATAGACAACCAATCGAAACTTAATCTGAAGCCAAAGATAAAATATATTAAATTGAAAATAAATCTACATAGCGGCTTGCAACAGTTCTTCTTTCATTTTAACTATCTTACGGATACATATTATTTATGAAGTTATATAAGCTACTAAGATCCTTTACTTAGATTTAATTTACTTTATTCACCTCAAAAGTTACAGGCATTTGATGGCTCGCTGTCGTTTACCTATGCATAAGCTATACTATTTCTTTTCTTCATTGTCACTAGATATTGCCACTTTCCGATCAAAACTGTTGTAAATTCTAAATCAATGTCAATTTTTACTCTGAATAAAGATAACTAGTCTCGCGGAGAAGATGATATTAAATCTAAGAGATAACGACCCATTAAATCGTCGTCTTTGATTTTACATTTTTACAGCTGTTTTAAATTCCGCCAAAATCGATGCAATTTTTTTCTCTGAATAAAGATAACAGTCTCGTCTTCTTTGTTTTTGGCAACTGTTGTAAACTCCACCAAAATCAACGCTATTTTTAGTCTGAATAAAAATGAAGATTTTCTCTCAAAAAAAAAAAAATATAACAACTCTAAGCGATGACAACCCCTTTAGTCGTCATCTTTGTTAATGACATTTGGACAAATGTTGTAAATTCAACCAAAACGATGCCATTTTTTATTTTGAATAAAGATTACTAGTCTCATACAGAAGATGATAGCAACTCTAAGAGATAACGACCACTTAAATTGTCATCTTTGCTTTTGACATTTTAACAACTATTGTAAATTCCGCCAAAATCAAAGCGATTTTATATTCTAAATAAAGATATCTAGTCCAAAAGAAAAGATGATAACAAATCTAAGAGACGACGAACCCTTAAGCTGTCATCTTTGTTTTTGTCGAGAAATAGAGGAGATGATAGCTGATTTTGCTTTTATTTTCAGGCATCTGAAAGCTATAGGATGAAAAGAAAAATAAATCAGTGTTTAGCTATATTTAAACGAAATCTTTAGGCTTAGAAGATTTCAAGAGACAAATAATTCTGCTGTTAAATAGATAATGATAAAATCGATTTTTATACTACTTTGGGTTATGAATGAAGGTGAAATCAGTGCAATGCAAAAAAAGAACTATAGCTCGCTTACTGGATCAAATGTCAAAAAATAAATAAAATATATCTTATATTTTGCGAATTCCTGCAAAATACTCGAGTAAAAAGAAAATCGAGTTACGGAAAAGACGATAAGAAAAAATACGAATTTTTGCAAGCTCAAAAAGAAAGAGGCCTTATTGGTATGGTGTCAAGTAGAGATAAAAGTAAAAAAGCCAAATTAAAAAGAAAACAGCTCGATTTCTGAATAAGATGTGAAATGAGAGAAGCATTTAACTTTTAACAAAATCTTCAAACTCAGGACATTCGAGTTAAAACAACAAATAAATGACAAAAAATAAAAAAAGTTAATTTTGTTTTATCAATATCTGCAGAGTTAAGAAATCATTCACAAAATCTGAACAGCCAAAGATTATAAAAAGATGATGACATGTTTTGAAATAAAAGGAGATAAAGTAAACCTTTATTTTGAAAAATTGCTTAAACTCAGTTACATTGAGTAGGTTACAAGTAGAGATGAAAAAAAAAAAATCAAATAAAAAAGAAGAGAGCTTCATCTCTGAATGAGATGTGAAGAGAGAAAGAAGATTAGCTTTAAAAAAAAATCTTCATACTCAGTATACTCTATTTAAAATAACAAGTATATGTCAAGAAATGAAAAAGGTAACATTTTAATTTGTTTTACCAAAATCGGCAAATTTAAGAGAATATAAAAAAAAATCCGAATCAACTTTTAAATTTTGCTTTAAAAAAAATCTGCACGGACAAAGATTACAAAAAGATGACGAGATGATAGAGAGATAATATGAATATTTACTTTGGATAATTCAATAAGCTCACTCACATAGTAAATTAACTTTTGGGTCTACTGCAAATGTTAAAAAACTAATCACATTGCCAGGAAAAAATATTAAAACTTATTATTCCATATTTTTGGCAAGTTTCCCAGAACAAGCTCTTGTCCGTCCATCCAGTGCCCAGTCTCATATCCAGGCTAATAACAGCCTAACTGCCCAGCTGACATATGTCTGGTTAGTCACAAGTCACAAGTGTTGCTAATCATGGACTCAAATTCCACTTAAATGATACTCGAAACACATGTTCACCACGCCCACGTTGCATAGATTGTGAAAATGGAGGCGCCTCTCGTGTGTGTGTGTGTGTGTGTGTTTGTGCCATTATGTGCCATGCATTTGAGCCAATTAAATGCACACTTTGTAGCCACACTGGGAGCCCGGACCACAAAATCTCAACCAAGTGATTTAAAGTGTTTGCTCCACAAATTGCGTATACGCCACGTGCCACTGACCACACAATGTAAACATCGTAGCAATATGATGTGCTTTGGATATATAAAGCATAGTTTGTAGTTCTTTTATGTATTTTCCACAAAATACAATATTTCATTGTATATGCAAATTTTCTAGATATGTTTACGCAACATTTTTGTGCCAAGTCAAATCTATGTAATTGCATTTTATTGCAGCATTTCACAAGCAAAATTAAATACATTTGCATGCCACTCCGAGATATATATCGTATAGTATGCCACAAAGCAGCTTCTATCATGTCCAGGCTGGACATATCAACAAGGACTCAACAATGTTGCAGTTCACTCATCGCTGACTCTGACTTCTTTAGCAGAGCGAGAGAAACACTGAATGTGGGCAGAAGAGGGGAAGTTTGTTATAGCAGGGAGAGACGACAGACAACAGACATCAGACATCAGTTGGTTGTCGGTTTTTGCATACACTTGGTTATATTTTTGGGCTATCTATGAAGTTCATTTGCATATGTGCATAGATACTTTGCTTTTGTGTATCTACGAGTATGCTCTATTGCTCTCTTTTTCTTGTTTTGACTTTTACTATCTCTCTCTCTCTTGCTCTTGTTAGTTGTTTATTTTTGTGCTGACAAGAAAAATGAACGCATTTCTTTGTGGTCGTTCTACGGGTCATCAAAATTGATACAATAAGTGGCTTGGTTCAAAGAAATTCCAAATTCAATATAACAAATGCAATAAGTTGTAGTAAAGTTTTGAGCTTTACAATATTATTGGGGTTTTTGGGCTGTATGCTGGGTATTATAAAATATTAAATTTATGGAAGACTTTGACTGTAATAGCAGATGATGAAAGTTAAGACTTGGACAAAGTGGTTAATTTGATTACCAAAAATCAATTTGTAAAAGTTGAAGTTTACTATACCAAAAACTATAAATTTAAGAATGGCAAACTAGTCAAAATGTATTCAACTACAAAAGATGATGTGAGATGACGATAAAAAAGTGGCTAATTTGATTACCAAAAATCAGTTTACAAAAGATGAAGGTTTCTATGCCAAAAAGTATAAATCTTAGAATGGGAAATTAGACAAAATGTATATCCAACATAAACGATGATGTGAGATGATGATTAAAAATATTTTACGAAGCTACAAATTCACAAATATTGCAATTTTTTAAAGTTTTAGTTACCTAAGATGACTCCGCTAGGTACTATGCAGTCTGTGTGTGACTCCCCCCAGGGATCATCCAGTGTAACCTACCTAAGATGACAGTACGGTATGCTCAATAGAGCTGTAGATGCTGGAATTACAAATTTGTTCATGAAACCTATGAATATTTATGCCGGCTTGATTGGTTTTTGCACAAAAGATGACAAAACGATAGTCTCAACCAAATTTGGTTCAGCAGAGTTGCGAAATATTTATATTTTTTGATTTACATATGAGATAACGTATATATCTTTGAATAACAGTGCAGATGATGATTGGTTTACAAAAGATGATGCACAGATTTTTCGTCAAAGCTAGAAATAGTGGCTACGGATTATTTTTTGGTGCAGATGATGATTGGATTACAAAAGATGATGCAAATATGTTTCATCTAGCACTGGAACTATTTTTTTTTTGTGCAGATGATAATAGTTTTACAAAAGATCAGGCACAGATTTAATTAAAGCTAAAAATGAGTGGTTACGGATTATTTTTTAGTTGGTATGGAAAAGATGATGCACAGATTTTTCATCAAAGCTAGGCAGTGGTTACAGATTTTTTTTTTTTTTGATACAGATGATGATTGTTTTACAAAAGATGATGCACAAATTTTTTACAAAGCTGGAATTATTGGTTACATATATTGATTTTTTAAATAAATATTATATTCTCAGCCGAGCCAGTAATGAAGATTTGCAAATGAAAACGATAGGCTGATCAAAATTTGGGAGTGCAGATTTGCGATACATTTATTTTATTACCAAAACGTAAGCTAATATACAAATCTCCGCATAACAGTGCAGATGATGAATTTTTAAAGATTGTTCATGCGTGTATGTCACATTACAACAGATGATGTTCAGATTTTTTAATTAAAGCTAGTGCCAATGGAAAGTTTTTTGGAACAGATGATTGGCTTACAAAAGATGATGCTCAGATTTTTTATCAAAGCCAATAACAATTGTTACAGGATTATTTTTTTAAATAATTATTATATTGTCAGCCAAATCAGCAGATTAAAACTATAGGCTGATCCAAATTAGGCAGTGCAGATTTGCGATACATTTATTTTATTACCAAAATGAAAGATGATATAGAAATCTCCGCATAACAGTGCAGATGATGATTATTTATTTATTGCTCTAGCTTGTATTTCATATTGCAAAAGATGATGTTCAGATTTTTCAATCAAAGCTACAAATAGTAGTGACATTTTATATTTTTGGTGCAGATGATGATTGGTTTACAATAGATGATTCTGTGATTTTCGATCCAAACTGAAAATAGTGCTTACGGATTATTTTTTTTGTAATAATAATATCTGCCAAATGGAGAATAAATATTTGCAGAGTCTGATATAAATTGAAGAGTGCAGACTTACGATACATTTTTTTACTAACACGAAAGATGACACATAAATCTTCGCATAACAGTGCAGATGATAATTTGTTACAGTACATAAGACGATGTACAGATTTTTTCATCGAAGCTACAAATAGTTGTTCCCGTTTTTTTAATAACAATTATAGTATATTCTAATAATTGAGAACGAAGATATGCAGATTTGTTTATTTTTTAAGCTAAGACAAAGGAATAAACAATAGTCAGAGCCAAATTGAGGATTGCAGATTTGCAATATACATATTTCATATTTCACTCTCATGAAAAATTACATAAAAATCTTCGCATAATAGTGCAGATGATGATTTGCTGAAGAATGCTCTAGCTTAAATTGCTATATAACAAAAGATGATATACATTTATCTTCATAAAAGCTACGAATAGTGTTTATAGACTTATTTTTTAAAGAAAAATAATATTCTCTACCAAATTGGGAATGAAGATTTTTAGATTTGTTTTTTTTTTCTAATATAAAGATAAATCAATAGTGTGCCAAAATGGGAACTGCAGATTACTATATATCTCACTTCTTATTAAGACAAAAGATGACATATAAATCTTCGCGTGACATATAAATCTGCGCATAACAGTGCAGATGAAGATAGTATAAGAATTCTCTAGCTTGTATTGTTTTATTGCAATAGACAAAGCTACCAATATCCACGTTTATTTTCTTTTAAAAAGGATGAAATTATATTCTCAACAAAATTTAAAATGAGAATATGTAAATTTGCTTATTTACTACTCAAAAAAAAGATGATGTACAGATTTCCTCTCAACAATGCAGATGATAGTTGGTTTAGGAATTTCTCAGCTTGTTTTGTTTTATTAAAAATAAAATTTGCAGATTTGTGTATTTTCGTCCTAAAATAAAATAATTATATGTACAGATTTCCTCTCAACAGTGCAGGTGATAGTCGGCTTAGAAATTTCACAGCTCGTTTTTTTTTTTTTTAAATAAAATTTGCAGATTTTTGTGTTTGCATCCGAAAACAAAAGATGACGTACAAATTCATCTCAACAGTGCAGATTATAGTCGTTTTAAGAATTTCTCTGCTTGTTTTGTTCAATTAAAACAAAATTTTTCAGATATAAGAATTTTTCAGTTCCTTTTGTTTTACTACAAAAGATGAAAAAACTATTCTTACAAAAGCAATGAAAGATAATTGATTATTAAATTGTTAGCACAAAAGATGACCAAGAAATAAGAGATAAAAGATGAAAGAAATGATGTTGTCTTACAAATCGTCCGGCTTGTTTAGTTATTTAACACTACATTAAACATCTTTTATCAAGACTTCATTGAATGTTCCCAAAATGAAAGTAAAATGAAAGAGCGACAGGTGTGCTGTTTTTTTTTTTTTTATTTTAGGTTATTAAGAAGAATTGGTAAGGTAAATCTCTATTATTAACTCAAAACACCGCTGTTTGGACTTGGCTATAAGTTGTAGGTTCTTATGATCTTCAAACAGTTATTAAGAGAGATTCCCATGCCTGGCCAAGTGGCAACTGACAAAACAATCATTCAGGGAAATTATAAAAAAGATGACTTCAATGGGTTGCTTTTTTCTGCCCTATTACCCACCCAAGGGCGAATACTCGTAAACATATAATTAAGCGCTTCAGTAGTCTGGAAATAAATATACATATAAGTGGGTTGCTTATCAAAGCTGATGTAATGATAATCTGGTCCAGAAATTGAGAATGTGATAAGCAAGAGATTTCTGATTAGTTTTCAGCAAAGCTTTGGCAATTCTTCTAAAGATTAAGTGATTTCTTTCAGTCTTCAAAAGAAAACAAGTTCTTACAATTATTGTTAGTCTACTACATAAATATAATTTAACTTTAAGTTAAGATAAAAATAAGCTATATTTTATGAATTTCTTTTCTTGCCTGCCTTATATAATACACACATATATATGCTGTCTAAAAAACTTAACTAGCTTAGAACAACTCTATATATCTTTCAATTTAGCCATAAGTTTCCACACAAGACACTTCAAAAACACAAAAACCTTTATCCAAACCAGCAAATTTTCAAAATTTTTTAACCAAAATCAAAAAAAAGGCAAACCTATATCCTAACTATCCAAAAAATGCGCAAATCACAAAAATTTATTCCAAATTAAAAAAAATTCGAAAATCAAACTTATAACAAAATAAAATTAATATAACAAAAAAAAATACCAAAAAATACTCGAACGAAGTAGAAAAAATGCAATAATACATAAAATTGTACAATAATCTAGCGCGGATGAGGGATTCGATGGCACGTATCACACCAACATTGTGGTCAAACATAACGGCAGTTGTCTGTACGTGCCCCCTGGTATCTTCAAGAGCACATGCAAGATAGACATCACGTGGTTCCCATTTGATGACCAACATTGCGAAATGAAATTCGGTAGTTGGACTTACGATGGAAATCAGGTAAAGTGTTTTAATACAACACAGTACAGAACAGCTTTAGCTACAGTGAAGCTAGGCTACGCGACACCCAACAAAAAGTAACACTAAAAACATAACCTCAAAAACTTAACATTTAATCATCATGCACTTGCTTAACACTAACATAAAAGAAACTTAACAACACTTAAACACACACAAACACGCACGCTCAGCAAAGCCGCTTAAAGAAAAGTAAACTTTGTGACGTCACAGGGAGTTGACTTATAGGAGAGTTGATAGTAGCTGACAGTCTCTCTTCGTACGTACGACGTCATCGTGTTCAGATTTGCTTTCAATTATGGTTTTCCAAACTCTCTATCTCTACCCAAAACTATCTTCAAGTTTATTTTTAAAAAACTATCCCTAACGAACAATTCTTTGCGTTTTTGCGAATTACAAAACCAATTGATAAGAAATAAGTCTGTATAGTTTAGAATGTTCAAACTAGACTTGAATATTTTAAGCTAATACATATATGTAGAGATATGCCAGTGTTAGTAAATACACTGCTTTTTGTGTGTTGTCAATTATAAGATTTATTTCCCAAATTGACGCCACACAAAAAGCGTTTTTGTCTCCAAAAATGGAATCATGTGTGAAACGTGTAACATTTTTCGTCAGTCTACCAGGGCTGACATAACGAAAAATTTGCAGTTTCAACTATTTTGCATGTTAGCAGGCCAAAAACCACGCCCAAATCTAGCCTATATAGTCGATAGTAAATTTTGGACGTACGTAAAGACTCTTAATGAAAGTCAAACAAAATACGTTAAATTTACAAATGCTTTTTCTACCACGTATTTTGCAACAAAGCTGCAATGTCCTTAAAAAAAATATATCCCCCAATTGATTTAAAAACAATATCTATATATATCTATACAACAAAAGCTCTCTTTTGCTCGCTCTCTCTCTCGTACACCTCGAACACATGCTCTCTTTGTATATAAATGTTGTTTCAATGTGGCTTGTAAACTCTCATAAAAAAAATATTTTACTAAATCTAAACTAAAATGCTAAAATATTCTTTCTTTCCAAATAAATAAAAAACAAAAAAAAACAACTACTAAAACTCAAAACAATGCCCAACCACCCAAAAAAAAATAAAAAAATTCTTGAAAAAATTTGTTTCTCACACAAACAAATTTTATGTGTATCTAAAAAAAAAACTTTTGAAAAAAAAATCAGTTGGATTTGGTTTTGAATTCCGAGGACGGAGGGGATCTTTCCGATTTCATAACAAATGGCGAGTGGTACTTGCTTGGTTAGTAAAAAAAGAACATCATGATCTTTATGCCTATTTCTCTAATTGTTTAAACGTTGTCATTTGTAAATGTTACTCATATATCGATTTATCGATTAATCATAAAATTAGCATTTTTGCATGTAGAACTAGCTGCATTTTTTATTTTTTGCTTCATAGCGTTTAAAATTTTTATATTATTTTTTATCGCTTGTCTAGTTTTAAATATTTTAATATTTAAAGCAAAAACATTTGTTGTATATACGTGTGTGTATCGTGTAAATATGTGTCATCACCTATCGTGTGCATTTCTAACTAATCGATAATTTTATCGTTCAGCCATGCCGGGAAAGAAGAATACCATAGTCTACGCCTGCTGCCCAGAACCATATGTCGATATCACCTTTACTATACAAATACGTCGACGCACTTTGTATTATTTTTTCAATTTAATTGTGCCCTGTGTGCTAATATCATCGATGGCCCTCTTGGGCTTTACATTACCGCCGGATTCGGGCGAAAAACTAACACTAGGTGAGTATGCCAACTTAGCTTAGCTTATCTATAAGTAACCAAAAAAAATACCACTATTATATAATATATTATATAAATTCTGATTAAGTTTTACAGCGCATTATATATTGAACAATTTGGTAAATATTACGAAAAAAGTGTCTAAAACCAAAACTTAGCTAGGTTCTAAAGTCTATAAAAAAAAGGAATTCTGTTAGGTAACTGCAGCGGTAGCGAAATGAGGCTTAGCTGGATTTTAAGTACAACTATAACATAACTTGAAATATATATTTTACTCTAATTAAAAAACTTCCCTTATGTATAATGAACGCTGCTTTTAAAGCTAGTACTAAAAATTGCATGTTTTTTTTCCGAGTATAACTAAATAAAGTAAACTTAACCTAAGAGTGTTTCTTTTTTGCAATAAGTTGGCAGGACTAAGAGTCGAGTTATCAAAGCGAACTAAAACGGCGTAGTGTAGGTACAGTTGAGTACAAAAATTGCTTACTGTTATCGATTCCAGCCATCGTTTAAAGTATTTCCAGTTTATTAACTTTTTATACAAAGCCAAGCCATATGCTACGCGAACTTGACTATTTATCGATAAAGTTGAACAATCGATTGCATGATTTGTATGATCGTTGCATGAAAATTCATATAATCGTACAAAAACAAATATTTGTATAGTGTAATTTTCAATAGTGTATGAATTGGGTAAGAAGATCCTCCATACTTGACTCCAAAAGGTATGCTACAAGTTTCTTCAATTTATGGGGGCTGGAAATCCACTGATTTAGAAAAAGTTAAAGAGCTTTAAATATTTTTATTAAATTATAAAAAATTGATTTGAAAAAGTGACATTGCTTTAAAAATATGATAGTTCTAAAAATTTACTTAAAAACAAAGAAGATGTGTCAAAATATCCTTCAACCTAACTGCTAGCTCTCTTTTGCCAAAAGATCTCTTATAAAATTGAGTTAAAAGAAGAGATGATGTGGTGTGGACATTTTATTCAGAAGATGACCTTTTGTACAGCAGTTACAGAACATTCTTTCAACCGAACTGCATTTCAGAAGCTGTCTCTACCTAGTTTAAATATCCCTTAAGAAATTAATTTAAAAACTCAGATAATAATGTTTCAAAGTTTCTTTTAGTTGATCAGCAGCTAGCTGTTCGTACACCAAGTATTTTTTCTAAAAGTGCGTAAAAATCACAGATGATGTGTCTAAATTGCTGTAAGCTAAACTTTGGTTCAGAAATCTTCAATTAAATCTTATAAAATGAGATAATAAATTTTCTAGCTGTCTGCAGACTCAATATATAAAAAAAAATTGTGTTCCCACACAGATGATGTTGTATCGTAATTTCTTTCAGTCGATCACGGACTACCTGCTCGTAAACCAAGTATATTTTTTCTAAAAGGTAGTTGAAAACACAGATGATGTGTTAAAATTTCGTTTAGTCGAACTTTGGTTCAAATATCTTTATTTGTAAGAGACAAAATAAAAATAAGCTAAAATCACAGATGATGATTTTCGAGATGTTAAAGCAGTTAGCTGCTCGTAGACCAAATATCTTTTCTTAAAGTGAGTTCAAAACACAAATGATGAGTCTAAATTTCTTTTAGGCGAACTTTGGTTTAGATATCGTTAATTATAACTTATAAAAATGAGATGATGTATTTTCGAGCCGTCTGCAGGATAAATTTTATCATAAATAATTGTGTTAGCACAGATAATGTCGTATCATAGTCAGTCCATCAGAAGCTAGCTGCTCGTAGGCCCAATATCTTTTCTAAAAGTAAGTTGAAAACGCAGATGATGTGTCTATATTTCTTTTAGCCTAACTTCAGTTCAGAGATCTTCAATTATCTCTTATAAAAATAAACTAAAATCACAGATGATGGCTTTTCAAGATGTTAAAGCTGCTTGTTAACCAAACAGCTTTTCTTAAAGTGAGTTCAAAACACAGATGATGAGTCAAAATTTCTTTTAGGCGAACTTTGGTTTAGACATCGTTAATTATAGCTTATAAAAATTAGATGATGCATTTTCGAGCCGTCTGCAGACTAATTATATCATAAAAAATTGTATTAGCACAGATAATGTCGTATCACAATCAGTCGAGCAGAAGCTAGCTGCTCGTAGGCCAAATATCTTTTCTAAAAGTAAGTTAAGTGCACAGATGATGAGTCTAAATTTATTTTAGCCCAACTTAAGTTCAGATATCTTTAATTATCTCTAATAAAAATGCATTCAAAACACAGATGATGCTTTTTCTAGATGTGTAGACAGCTGTCACAGACTAAACATATGAAAAACAATGTGTTAACATATTTAATTTCTTCCAGCGAACTATGGTTCACATAACTTCAAATATCTCTTATAAAATTAATTAAAAACACAGATGATGCTATAAATCAATTTCGTTCAGATGAACTTTGGTTCAGCAGTTAGTTTCTCAGTTTATAACACAGAAGATATTGCAAAGAAATTTGTTTAAATTTCCAAGGACAAAAAAATTTCAGACTTTAATTCTACAATATACATTGAGACGCTACTTAGAATTATGATCTGACTAACAACTACTATAAAATTAGTTAAAAACACATATGATGTAGTTACTAAATTTCTTTCAGATGAAATTTGGTTCAGCAGATAGCTGTTGAGTTTATAACACAGATGATATTGTATAGAAATTTTTGTTATATTAAGAAATAAAGATATCAGACTACAAATCTACAATGAACATAGAAGAACATAGTATATAACGTTACCTAGAACTTTGACCTGACTCTTAGCTCTGCCTTAAGCTTTACTGACAATCTCTGTCAAAAATAATTTCCTCGTCCAACTAACTTTAAAAGAAACACTCTAAACATGCTTATAAATATTTACGATTGTCCCAGTTAATGCAAAATTGAACCTTTAAATATACTTAAAAAAAAAAACAAAAAAAAAATACTATATAATCCAACAAACTTAAAAAAAATTAAACTAGTTTATTTATTGTAATTTATTTGATAATTGAAAATCTGCTACATTAATGTTATAAAGTTGATTCTTTTTAAATAATTTGGGTTTTGAGTATTGCGTATTTTAAGTTGAATTTCTTTTTAAATTGTTTTATATTTATTGTATCTCTTATTCCAGGCGTAACTATACTACTATCATTAACAGTATTTCTAAACCTTGTTGCCGAGTCTATGCCGACAACGTCGGATGCTGTTCCTCTTATAGGTACACATTATACACGCTATTATTTAATCAAAAGTAACAAACAAAAAAATACCAAAAAAAATAATACTAACAGTACCAAAGCAAAGCCGTGCTGTGACTTAATGCTGTTTTTAGTTGTCATTAGTTTTACTACAGTAGTGCAATGAACTAAGAAAAATACCAAAAACAACATGTTGTGTATGCCCAGCAGAAACTAACAAACAATCACAAATAAATACCAATTATTTAGAACCAAAAACAAAAACACATTTGTTGAGAATGAAAAATCTTAAACTTATACTAGTTACTCTTAACTTCTGGACCTAAATACTAAAAATCACAACAACATTTCAGCCTAATGGAACTTGAATAGTTAGAACTTCAATGCCAAAAATACCAAAAACAAAATACTACACTACAAGTTTTTACTGTCTCTCTCCTTCTCTCTCTCTGCTCGCTCACAAAACAATACACCAAGAACTTCCACTGCTCTCTGTCTAACTCTTCAATGTAAAGTACTTGAATACAAAACAAAAATAAACCAAAAACAGAGCAAGTTTTTTTAGTATGTTTACTACTATACTAACTAGCACTTTTTTACTCATATATTTTTTTAATACTCTTTTTAATACTACTAAACAAAAACTACAGCTATTTCAACCGCTCAAGTAGACTTAAAGTCATCTGAAAAAAAAAAATACTAAAATTCCACACTCGCGGCATATGCATTCTCTCTCGAAAAGCTCTGACATAATTGGTATTTTACTACACACACTAACAATTCACACACACACACAAGCATCATCCAATTTTGTGCTCTCTATTTTGTTCCAAAAACCCCTTTCCACCGTACCCCTCCCAGACACCTCCGCACCACAATCAAATTTCCACGACTTTTTCATTTCATTTTGCTGTTTGAATCGCGTATGTTGCCAAACTTCTATCAAAACTAAGCTGTCTTAATTGGTTCTTGAGTTGTTGTTTCTGTCGGTTTGTTTGTTCGTTTGTTTCTCTCAGTGTGCTTCTAACTATTTAGCTGTTATTTGTTTCCGTTTTCAGTTATTTAGCTCTTTTGTTTTATTTTATATTCGTTAGCTTGACAAAATTATATTAAAAAAAAAATACCAAAACGAAATATCTTAAAAAAATAAACCCCCCTAATAACCTTCAGTCAGTCAGTGTTCATCTTGTATATATAAAGCCTGTAACTAGCATTGTACATCATAATCATGTTATAAGGCAGGTTCATTCCACCATTTTGCCTGAAATACTAAACTAATCATCAACTATATAACTTTAAAAACATAAAAGCATTAAAATCGCATCAAATTGTAGACAAAATGCAATTAAATTTAATAAAAAACAAAACGTACTCTTTTAAATAGCTTACTGTATATAGCATAATATGAAAAATCCAACGAACAACCTTTTTTCGCTACCAAAGAAAAACAAACTACTACAAACTACTAATAATAAACAACATGGTCAACAGTTGAGCCAAACAATTATTTTTTGCACACAGCTATAGATAATAAAAGAAAAATACTCAAAAAAATACTGAAAAGCAAAAGATAAACAATGCTATTTGTAGCGGAAATATGCGATTGAGCAAGGTACAGCTGCGGTCAGTAAAATATGTGCAAAACAAAATATTTGTAGCTTTGTTAGTATTTTTTCATGGCTGCCTTTTTGACTTCCACTTTAACAGCTGTTTAACAGCTGACTGTTAAACTAAACTGTGCTCAAGCAAAAATTAATAGAGTGACCAGCTTTAAAATAAAACAGCTGTTAAACTGGTGACACGTGAGCAACATTAACTAGTGTGATCAACTTGTATTGTTAATTTTTAAGAAATTTTAAATATTATATTTAATAGCAAACCTGGCGAAAATCTAAATTCCTGGTGGAACAAACTCTCTATAATGAAGAATCCCAGTAATAATCAACGTTTATTATGATAGTCTTCGAAAGTACAAAAGCACAAAAAATTAAAGTCTTAGACTTTACATAGAAACTGGATTTGGATTTAATTAGTTTGAGCAAAGCTTACCAAATTTTAAATCGTAAAGAATATTTAATCGCAAGGTACTTTAGCCAGTACTTTAGCCAGTACAAAATGTCTGCCAGTACAAAATGTCTCTATAAATCCAATCAAAAATTATCATATTTGACATTTTCTAAGACCCCCGAAAAATATTGTATATTTTTTTACCTAATTTCCAAAAAATTTATGAGACGTCAAACATCGCTAAAAAATAAAGGATGGATTTCCTAGATTCAGAGCATCTTCTTTCATTATATCCCCAATCAATTAGGACAATTTAATTTTAATGAAAAAAGGGGCTGAGAAGGGGGGATTCCCCTGGGCACGAAGTTTTCTTACTACCTAGTGTAATTATTGTCACTCTATCGTTCAAACTAAAGGTATTAAAGAGGGGCAAATACATTTTCCTCCAGATCCCAGATTTTCGCTCTCCGACCCTGTTTTCAAATATTATGTGAAAACATTTCTAGCATCAAAAGAAACTTTATTTTTTTGAGCATTTTTTTAAACTACGCAAATTCAAAAAAGAAGGTCTTGCAAATTTAAAAAAAATATATTAATTTATCGGTTCAACTATCTACTGCTGGGAAGGATTTCCATGCCATCAAACTTTGTCTATAAAATAATTCAAAATTGGTACAATACATTTATTTCTGCACAAATTATTGAGAACTAAGATGTTTATTTATAGAAATCTTTTGGTAGAAGAATTACTCCAACACCTTCGAATCTAAAACTTCATCATCTTGATCAGAATCAGTGCCTAAGAATTATAAGATGGTAATCTGCAGAACTAAGACGATAAATACTATTTGTTTGTAGTATTTGTTGGTGGGAGAATTAGTGAGCTCGTTTACAGACTCCTTGCTAAGAGAAGAAACTGATTTGATCATCTTACTCAAACAATTCAAAATTAGTTTCTTATAACAAGAAATTGAAATCTGCAGAAAAATAAGATGATATAGATTTGTTGCTAGTTAAATTACTGAAATTGCTTTGCGCTGTGCTAATAAATGAAACGAATTTGATCATCTTGATCAATCAATTCAGCATTTGTGTCTACTAATAACAAATTAGTAATCTGCAGAAATAATATGATATAGATTTGTTGCAGAAGGTATGCTGAAACTCCTTTGCGGCCGCAGTGCCAACAGAAGAAACCAATTTGATCATCGTGGTCGTACCGTTCTGAAGCTGAAATTACAAAAATAAGAATCATATTGATTTGTTGCTGAAATAATTACTGAAACTCCTTTACGGGCCCATTTGCTAAGAGAAGAAATCGATTTGATCATCTTGATCAAACAATTCAGCATAAGTGTCTAAAAATAACAAATTGGTAATCTGCTAAAATAAGATGATACGCATTAATTGCTGGAAGAATTAATGAAACTTCTTTGCGGTTGCTGTGCTAAGAGAAAAAGAAGATGATCTTGATCTGGTTGCTACGAAGACTACTGAAACCCCTTTAAGAAGCTTTCAAGAATGAAAAAAAAGTTATTTGATTATCTAAATCACCCAATTCAGATGCAGTACTTAAGAATAAGAGATTATGAATTGGCAAAACAATGTAAATAAATGTAGTCGCCTAGAGAAGAATCCAATTTGATCATCTTGATCTTCACATTCAGAAGCAGTGCCTAGTCATAATAAAGTATTAATTTGCTTAAAAGTAGTAAACAAAAGAAGATGATCTTGATCTGGTTAGCTTAGAAGTCTACTGAAAATCCTATGGGAATCTTCCAAGTATTTGAAAGAAAGTGATTTGATCATCTTGATCATCCTACTCAGACGCAGTACCTTAGAATAACAAATAATGAATTGGCAATAAAGTATTAATTATTAAATTGTGTAAGATGATCTTGATCTGGTTGCTCGGAAGACTACTGAAGCCCCTATGGGAAGCTTCCAGGCATAGGGAAGAATGTGAATTGTTCATCTTGATCATTCTATTCAGACGCCAAAACGACGTAAGCAAAATGTAGTCGCCTAGAAGATTACTGAATAAACTTTGGGAATATAGCAAGCATAGGGAAAAAAGTGAGTTGACCATTCCATTCAGACTCAGTATTAATAATAAACTATCAAAAAATTGTTAATAAAAACAAAAGTATAACGCAAAAAAAAATAAATATATATATGTTAATATAGTTTATGTTGCTTGTAAGGTAATCAAAACACGTTTGGGAATCTTCCAATCAAAGAGAAGAAACTGATTTGATTATCTGAATATGTTGCCGGGAATCTCAAGGCAAGGCCGGTAATAGAAATATTGAAGAAAGCTCATATTCTTCGAAGGCAAGATAAGAGATATCTTAAAAGTTATTGAAAATGCTTCAAAGTAATAATATTTAAAACTTTTTTGAGATGAGAACAATATATAATACTTTGCACATAAATTTATGGCCCTCGCTGTGCCTTGCAAAAAAAAAAAAGCTCAATCGCAGATTTGTTTACCTGAAAAATATGGAATAACAGATGAACGAAAAAAAACAAAGAGACACGTAGACTAGTCAGCTCTAACAAAATATTTTAATTGCAAATCAATTGTTTAGTAAATAAACAAACCAAATAGTAGCGCCACTATTTTTAGTTTTTATGCATAAAAAACACCAACAAAATAAACAAATAACAAAAAAAAAAATACGGAGGTTTGTATGACATATCGAAAAAATATGTACCAATAAAAAAGAGTTACGCAGCCAATGTCATTTTGATACTTGGTATAAAACAGAGGAATATGAACAAAAATATATACAAAAAAAAATGTTAGGTATAAAAACATAATTGTATATGCTTCAATATATATATACCTAAGCATTGTAGACGCATTTTGGTAGGTATATTTTGCGTATTACTTATATAAGCTGTAAATGCTGCTAACATGCGCCTTAAACTAGGCAACACTTATGTTGCAGTCACTTAACTTACTTAATGAACATTATACAACACTGTAAATATAATTACACTCGAGAACAGACGTAAGTAATTTTCGCTAGAACAATAACAAATTTAAACTTTTCGTCGTACCAAACGACAGCAAACAATTTGAAAAGCGCATGCCAAATAATACAAAAAAAAATACCAAAACTACTCAGCCAACTACACCCAAAAACACACACTAATGCCACTTACTCTGTATCTCTATTTCAAGAACTCTGCGAACTTGCACCAGTCACATAAGAAACAAACACTCTCACACAGCAAGCCAAATATAAAATAAAATGAAAAACTTTTCTTTGCTCAATTTAAAAAAAAATAAATATGCTCTAAAACATAGCTAAATTAGTTTCTAAAAGTCATGCGTACGCACCTGTAAACTCCTGACGTTAAAACTGCCAAAAAACAAACGTTTAAAAAAAAAAACAAATACCTACAACCCACAACTTCCCAACTTAAACGAACTTTACTTAAACGCCCAAAACTTAAACAAAAAAAAAATCGAAAAAAACGCAACATTTGAACTTGCATTTATGCAGATCCATATGACCTGATGGTAGACTTGCAACTCCACATAATATCGTATCGTTCATGATGTCGTGCTCATCATGCGTTCATATTATGAATCACGTAACTATTAAAACCAACCTCCGCAACCAACCAAAAACCCACGACTTTTCCCAACTTGTACAATAATAATAACTCGACAAGCCAACGAACCAACAAACCAAACCAACGCAGCGCAAGTGGCAGCCATTTTGTTAAATGCAATGGCCGTCATCTTCATTTTGCCGTAAACGCTTTAAATGCAGCTGCAAGTTTTTAGCAATGGCTGCCGCTGCCATCGCCTGCCTGACATTTAACTCTGACGCACGTGCCAAATTAAATGAGCCGCGTGCGCGTTTTACCAATTGATGATGACCCAGAATCAGAATCTTCTACCACAAATTTGTGACACGTATTTCAGCTAAGAACTCAAACTCAATGCCCGTCGGCCTAGTTCGAGAGCTTCGCTTCAATTTCCAAATACTCTCTCTTTCTCTCTCTACGCGTATTTGTTTTATACCGCAAAAACTTCCACTAAGTTACTAACTTTTTAAACTAAAAAAAACAGCAAAAGGAGCTCAGAAAAAAACACGGCAAAAAGTGCGCAAAAGTAATGGGTAAAAGTTGGAAGACTTTCTGCACCTTAGAGTACCTGAGTACCTACCTACCTACCTACCGCCAACGCTAAGCTTTTCCAAACTTCAGCATAACAAAAGCAAGAAAAATTGTGTGTGTTGGCAAGCGACAGAAAAAAAACTTAATTTGTTAGGTGTTGTGAAATTTGTGTCAAAATGTTTGCCGCCTTGTCAGTTTGTTCAAGTTGTGGCTTTTTTAAACGCTGTGCGCGGCGCGGCGCTCTTTCAAGATAATATTACAAATGGAAACGTTTTTATTTTAATAATTTTATGGGAGTGTCAAAAAATTTAACTTGAAAAGAGTTAAGGCGTAAGATTTCACAAAAATGAGCAACAATTGGACAACTTGACAGAGCCCAAAGTTGGCAGAATAACCAAACAGACAAAATGAAATAATGTCTGTTTAGTACAAACAATGAACAGGAAGAGTTAGTGCCACATTTTTATTAGTTTTGATTGGGGTACATGAAGAAATGCTGGTCTCACTAATAAGTACTTGTTAATAAAATGATTATGGTATATTTAAATACCTGCTCGAAAGCTCACACAATGAGAACTCAAGACCAAAACCACTTCCATTGAACTTTGAGCAGCCGACAATCTAGACTTAAATTGTATTTGATAGATAATTTCATTAGACACATCTTCAAACTGAAAACCATAACTCCAAATTTGGTGGAAAAAAAAGATTCCATGCAAAAGCATGCCAACTTATATACCAGGTGGTACCACGCCCTCACCCACAAATACGAAAACTCGGTTTTAAATTTGGAGCGCGTCTTAAATAATTTCTGCAAGTTTCTTCAAATAAGTATTTTTTCTCAGCAGAAGTCGTTTTTGAGCCTTCGTTTACTGTACTAATAATAAAAATCAACTTATAGGTGGGAGACGACAGAGGAATCTTCCACCAAGAAGATCTACGATTTTGAAGACAGAGCTTGTAGTCAGCTCCAATAAATACTTTCAAAATGTATAGAGACATAACGCCTTGAACAAAAAGTTCCCGAAACACAAAAAATCCATAATTCATTTTGAACCCCAAATTTTATATAACAAATTTTTAAAATTGTAAATTATCGAACAATCGCTCTGAAAATTAATTTAAGAAAAAATAAGAGACATCAAATTGGGTGACTGAGAGCGCCATACGGTGGTGATTCCGAGAACTTTTTGATTAAGGTAGTAGAATTATTCTCTTAAGTAGATATATACTTTTACCAATCCTTTGGCTCAACAGAAACTCTGTTATAAAATTATTAATACGATTGAAACATGGCTGATTTTAGGACAGAAATGGTATTTTTTCTCTAAACAACATAAATCGTCTCCATATCTTCTTGGAATGCTCTTTTGAAAGTTTTTTATGTCTCCACTTATAAAGCGACATTTCATTAAATCTTCTCTTATTGTTTCTTCACATTGAAATTGCCATACCGAGAATCCAAAAAATTATTTTAATTTAGTATTTCTGGGTGGCTTATTCCCAATCAAGCGAAATTTTTGGAGAAGGAATTTGAAGACTCTTCCCAATTTATAGGAGATTTTGAAATTGTTGATCTCACGTCTAACAAAAAAGAATTTTTAGCTTTTCATGGTTGATTTTTTCGAATCAACTATGATTTAGAAAAAAAAATGCATATTTTAAAACTTCACCATAGAACTCAGTAGCAGGTCTTTCAAAATTGTTGTATTCTAACGCAGATTAGAACCACCATCAGAGACTGAAAATGTTATGCTATGTTCAAAACAACAGCGCTGGTGGTCCACCATACTGAAAGTCAAAAGCATTTTTATGTTTCCGAGCCCTTTGAGATTTTTAAAAGATTTCACCCAAAACGCTACTTCTCTTAATACTTGATAAACAGATTTTCGAAATTTTGTATTTAGAAACAACAAATTTTTAAAACTACGCCAGGAATCCACAATTAACATGTCTGTCAAAATTATTGATTTAAATATTGATTATTTAAATAATTTACCCAAAACGGCAATTCTCTTAACACTTGTTAAAAAAAATGCTTCAATTTTTGATGCTTCGCTTACATAGAAATTTCCGTAATGAGCATTTATAATCTGTTTAATAATCTTTACCTGGTTTAAAGGGGTTTTTAAATGGTTGAATCCTAACTCAGATTGAATTCACCATATCTGATCAAAAATCAAGTATTTTATGCGTTTTGGTGAATTTGGATATTTTAAAAGATCTCACTAAAAAATGAAATTTCATAAACAGGCTATCGAAATTTTTGATTCCTCGCTTACATACCATACTTAGCGCTTAGTCTATTTATTTTTGAGGTATAAAAACGATTTTTGTATACGTTCTTAAGGCTTTGGAATTTTTTAAAAGATTTCACCCATAATGCGAATTTTTCTTGTACTTGGAATCTTTGATAAAATTGAAATCGCCATACTGCAGGCTCTATTTTTCAATAGATTTTCCGGATTACTTATACCGTATAAAGCATGACTTTGAACCTATAATGCGAATATTCATAATATCTGCCACACTTGGGATCCCAAATAATAGAAGCCTCGCTCAGACTGGATCAATCCCACTGAGGGCTTAAAAATAATTTTTTGCATACTATAATGCTTATTGGATTCGAGCACGACTTTGAAAAAAATGTTAGAGTTTTAAAAAACTTCGCCTAAAATGCGGATATTTATAATGTACAAGGGTTGTCAAATGCTTCTAGTTGAATTGCTCAGTCTCCGGCATACTCAACAAAAAATTGTTTCCAAATAATTTCGAAGTTCTTTTTTTATTGAAAAAACAGAGATACAGTAGTTTTAATGATTTTGCATATTAGCGCCTGTAAAATTTAAAAGCAATCCAAAAGTACTTGATGGGCACGATAAGTAACATAACATAATAAGTTTAACAAAAATATGATGCTAATATAATTCTTATTATTATTATTATTCTTCTTAATTCAATTATTAACAGTAGAAAATTATCGAAATCGGTTTAGTACAACCAGAGATTTTTCCTGTTTAGTATCCACTTTTTCGAAAAAAGCGGTTTTCGCAATTTCTCAAAACCCGTATCATAACAAAATTCTTTGACTTCATTTTCATTACGGAAACGACTGAAATATGTTGAGGATACCAACATATTTAAAAATTTTGAAACTAGAGTAAATAATTAATTTAATCAAATTAATTAATTAAAAATCCATTTATTTTACATGAAACTATGTATGTGTTACCGGATACAAGTCTACAAACTATTACACAGCACGCCAGAATTAATCAAAGGGTGGAGTTTAAAACTCCGAAATCTTTTCAACCAATATAAAGGACTTGATACGCAAAACTGATTGCAAAAAAGTTCTGTTTTCAGAATGGCTAAAATTTCGAACTTGGGCATTAAAGTTTTGTTTCATTAGTGCGTAACTTGATATACACTTGTTTTCGGAGCAACTAATTTCAAAATAAGTTCGCCGACTTTAATTATTTATTTATTTATATTCCATTTTCCTATTTTCCCAACAGGGATTTAGTTTAACTGCTTAAGCTGCTTGGTGAGCGTAACCTCAACACTACTCGAGCAAAGCAGTTAAAGCAGTTGCTATAATGCCCTGTTGGCAAAACAAGAAGAACCGCTTTAAGTTGGCAATTTGCCGCAGTGCATTAGATTTGGTAAAACAGAGTTACGCAAATATTTGCCGTATTTCATTGGAGTACAACAATACTAGGAACTTCATTTAAACAAATAACGTTTAGCAATACATATATTAAAAATAAATTGCTGCATTTTAAGGGCAAAGCACTTCTCACGCTTATGATTATACCAGAATTAAAACACTGGTCATCTTCTCAAGCAAGACGATAATAATGTGGCCCAAAACTTTGACAAAAAGCTTATCACTCCGCAACCAACTGTTTGGCATTTATTTATATATATCCACAGACAAACGATCCACCCTTTTATATATATGAGTTCAAACTTTTTCCGTTTTTCTATCTAATATTAAGGCATTTACTCATCACTTTCAGTCACACATCATTTAGAGCTCAAACAAAGAAAAAAGAAAAGACTAAATGTAAAAATTCTAAATAACAAGCAAAATTTGGTCAGCCATAATATTATAAAGCAATACAAATACAAAAAATATATATATATTTATATACTACCAATTACTACCAATACAATATATAACATTTATACTAATATTAAAACAGCGCGTAGCGAATATTCAAATCGTCTACTAATCTAAACACAACTAACCAATATACAGCTATCACATCTATTTATTACTACTACTACTCTAACTAACTACTATATACTTACTATATACTACTATATACAATGATACAATTTCTAAATGCCCCTGATTAATGTGGTTTTTTGTTCCATTTGTCACAAAATACACACATACGTTTTTAATTTTCATTATTGTCATTATTTATATTGTATTTTTCAAAACGAAATTCTTTTGTTTCAGGAGTTACAATTCTTCTATCGCTCACAGTGTTTCTCAACCTTGTAGCTGAGACATTGCCCCAAGTATCTGATGCAATCCCCTTGTTAGGTAGCGATTGCATTTAAAAACAAAACATGAAAATGCAAATATATATTCAAATTTGTCAAAAAAAAAAAAAAATCAATTAATTAACAAATTACTTAATATGATTTACATATACGTACATATATATATCTATATATATTCATAAATATTATTGTTATTGTTGTTATATATATATCTATTATGATTACTCACACACATTGCTAAATTGTTCGCATATCTAATCCTTAACTAAAAACCAAAAACAAAAAACAAAAACTCAACTCTTAAATAAAGTATTAGTCTAACTAAAAACCAAAACCAAAACCAAAAAAAAAAAAAAAGTTCAACAAATACCAAACTCTAAGTGCCAAAAGTTGTTAAATGTTTTTTGTGTACTTCGTACTATGTTTACTAATTACAACAAAGTTTACTACTCTACTCTACTACTACTACTAACTAAACCAAAACTCAAAACTAACTATCTCTCTTGTTCTAAACTTGAAGTTATTAAAAATTATATATATATAATGACGCCGTTTCTTAGTTGATCATATGTTATTATGTTGCTATATCTTTCTATCAGTTTTAAAAACAATGCTCTCTCTCTCTCTCTCTATCTGTCTCTATCTCTATCTCTGTTTCTTCTCTACTATCGCTGTCTCTAACTGTCTCTATCTTTCTCTGCCTCTATCTCTATCTACAGTATACATTTTTTATTTTATCCTTTATTTTTGTACGTGAAATATTTCGCTTGGAAAAGCAATTCTTCGGCGTTAAGACGCTGCCCCTACAGAAGAATATTATAAGCTACGCTGACCCGTACAAGTAATCTTTTAAATGCTATCGTTATCTATATTTCTTATACTTATATGCTTTCCACTATTTGCTCAACTTATTCTATAACCTCTTCCAAACTTGTCATTGGTGCGTGGCCGACTATTTTGTTGTATAAAGACTCACCCCAGACAAACTGTGGACAAAATCTTTCAAAAGCTACGCCCATGATCATAATTCACTTCAATATATTTACCTCCAATTCCCTGCATTAAATTTGGTGCCATATTTGCTGCAAGAGAGCTTAAAAGCTAATTAAGTCGAATTTTTAAATAAAAATTGGCTTTTGCATGCTATAATCGGCGTTAAGCAACACTGCAGTGAACACGCTCTGAAACGTTTAAGAAGATTTACTGCAAAGCCAAAATAAAAAAAAAAAATCACTTTTCTAATTCTTTCATGAAAAAAAATCAACAAATTTAAGACAAAATTTTTAAAACAGAAAATGAAAAATCTGTATTTGCGCTCAGTAATTGGCGTTTCCAACACTGAAATGCTCACTGCTAAAGATTACATTTACGGAAAATCACCATTAAAAGAAAATTCTCTATATTCTAAATAATACCGTCTCCAAACTGTAATTGCGTTCTGTAATCGACGTTTACCAACACTTCAGTGTTCTCTCCCTAAAACGTTTAAAAGAATTGACTGCAAAGACGCAAATCGTGGATCTATTCATGAAAAAAGAACAAATTTAAAATTAAATTTATAACAGATTTACTTTGCTTACAAACAAAAAAATTTTGAAAAAATCTGTGTTTGCCAACACTGAAATACTTACTCACTAAAGATTGACAGTAAAACATCAAAACATATTTCAAAATGTCTTTCTTTGAAAAGTATTGGATAACATAAGCTGTATTTGCGTTCCGTAATCGGCGTCTACCAAAAGACAAGATTCATGGCAAGGATGTAGAAAAAAAAATACAAAATTTAAACCAATATCCTTTCATGAAACAAAAGAATAGATTTAAAGTAGCACATTAAAGTCAATGTGATTACTTTACTTGAAAAAAAAATAAGAGATGACAAAATCTGTATTTTCTTTTGTCGCGTACCAACACTGGAATGATCACTTAATACAGATTCACAGAAAAACTTAATTAAAAAAACGTCCATATTCGGAATTATTATGTTTGTAAACTGTATTTGCGTTCAGTAATCGGCATTTACCAAAACTGTATTGTTCACTCTCTAAAAGATGAACTGCAAAACTTCAGTAAAAACAATAACTATTCAAAACCGATATATTTTCATGAAAAAGTTTAATACAAGTCAATGTGATAACTTTTCTTGCAAAAAAAAAAAATGTGACAAAATCTGTTCATTCACTAAGTCATTGGCGTTTACCAACACTCAAATGTGATTTGTGTAAAGATTTACAGAAATTCATCATGACATAAATCAGAATGTCTTTCTTTAAAATATATTGGATAACATAAAATGTTTTTGCGTTTAGTAATCTGCGTTTACCAACACTGTAGAGCTCACTCTCTAAAAGGTTTACTGCAAAGCTACAGTAAAAGGACAACTATTTTAAACCAATATCTTTTCATAAAAAAATGGAATAAATGCAAAACAAGATGTTAAAGACAACGTGATTACTTTATTTGCCAAAAAATAAATAGATGACAAAATCTGTATTTGCGCTCATTAATTGGCGTTTATCAACACTTAATTATTAAGTCAGTACAGATTCACAGAAAAACATCAATAAAAGAACATCCTCCATGTTCTAAATTATAATATCGGTAAATGTCTTTGCATTCAATAATCAACGTTTACCCACACTGCAGTGTTCACTGAATAACCTCGCTAAAGAAGATTCAGTTTAAAAATCCCTTAAAATCAGACATCTTCTTCTAAATCGCAACGTATTGTCATGAAAAAAATATATGGCAATAATTTAATGAATTTTAGCAATTTTTCTTCATTTCGCCCAAATTTTGCTGCAATTTTATAATTTCTATAAACAATCTTATATACTAAAAATATTTTTTTAATATTATTTAATATTAAATAATATTTACTCACCTGTTTTTATCATTAGATCAGTGTTGTAACCAAAAATTATAATATTATAAAAATCGTATTTGAGTGTTTATTGCAAATCACGGATTATTCTAAAAAGAATAATTTAAAAAATTACGTAAATCTTCCAATAAGTCTTAGAAATAGCCCTAATAGAATTTAAAAAAAAAAATGTCTTCTATTTATGGTTCTTTAAAAAAAATTTTAAAAAATTTGTTTGCATCTTACGCAATTATTTGCTTATACCCCAAAAGCAATAATTCTTCTGAAATTGGTTTAACTGCCTATACTCAAAAATACAAAATTTACTTTATTTGTAATTATTTGCAATTTGAAAGCAATCTTAAATAATAACCAAAATATCTTTATTATCTCAAAGAAATACAAAATCTCTAAGAAATCTTTCTCCTGAAAAATAAAAGTAAAAGTTGTAGCATAACTCTTCCAATTAATCTTTTAAATTACCTTAATGAAAATGTTAGAAATGTGAAATTCTTCTATTTATAGTTCTTTCTTGAAAAACAAAAATATTTGCATAATAAGCAATTATTTGCATAGTAAGCACTTATTTGCTTATAACCCAATATTCATAATTTTTCTAAAATTGTCTTAACTGCCTATGCTCAGAAAGAAAATTGTCTTTATTTGCTATTATATGCAATTTTACAATATACATTTTTCATCCCAAAGAATCACAAAATATCTAAGAAATGTTTCTCCAAAAAATGCAAATAAAAATTGTTGCATAAATTTTGCAATAAATCTTTGAAATGATCTTAAAGAAAATTTAAAAATTTGAAGAAAAAAAATATTTGCATCATTCGCAATTATTTGCTTATGCCTCTTACATAATTCTTCTAAAATTGGTTTAACTGCTTAAAAATACAAAATTGCCTTTATTTGTAATTATTTGCAAATTTACAATCTCAAATATTAATCATAAAACCTTTATTATCTTAAAGAGTTACAAAATCGTAAATAATATTTCTCCCAATAAAAAAATAAAAATAAAAAATATGCATTTATCTAATGAAATCCTCCAATAAGTCTATGAAATGACCTTAATGCAAATTTATAAATGTGAAATTCTTCTATTTATGGTTCTTTCCTCAAAAAAAAAAAATGTTTGCATCAGAAGCAATTATTTGCTTATACCCCAAAATTCTCAATTCTTCTAAAATTGGTTTACCTGCCTATACTCAAAAATACAAATTTGCCTTTGTAATTATTTACAATTTTATAATCTAAAATATTAATAATAACAATCTTTTTCATCCCAAAGAATCACAAAATCTTTAAAAACTCAATTTTTTGCTTTTAGTTGTAATCAAAAAAAATTTGATCATCTCAAAAGTTCGCAAAATCTTTTAGTTCGCAATTATCTGCTTTTAAGCTCAGTGACAGAAAAAATATTTGTCATCTTAAAAAATCGCTAAGTCTTTTTATACGCAATTTTTTTGCTTTTAATCTCAGTTCCGAAAAGAAAATATTTATCATCTTAAAAAATCGTTAAATCTCTTAAATCCATTATTAACCACCTAAGTTAAAAAACGATTTAATAAAGAAAATTAGTAAAATCGTTAAGCAAATAAAAAAAAAAAAAAATCTTTAATCTTGCTGCACTTTTTTTTTTTAAACCTTGAAACATTTCCAAAAAGTTCCCTCTAATAAAAAAAAATTTATCTAAAGTAGCTTCAAAATTTCCAAAACCAAAAACTATGCTCTAAAAAGCCCTCTTGCACTGCAAAACAGACACCTCATCAATGAACTTCGTTTTTGTAATTTATTCAATCATATATCTTCAATTACAATATATATTACAACATATATATTATTATATTATGCAGTACAAATCCTGCGTACTGAATTTCACTTCAATATAATGTAACTCCTTTAAGCCATATGTAATTACAAAAGATACTTATGAGACAGATTTCAATACAAGTGAGTTTGGGAAAATACTTGTGAAATACAAAAAAGTAAAAAAATCCAACCACAGATGATGTCGCTGTCGTCGCCGATGAAGATGAAAGAAAGAAAGATGTTTTTTTTTTGTGATATATCTTTTTTTTATGATTTGTCTTTTTTGCTAAGAGCTTTTAATTAAGTTTTCATTTCGTTTTTTTCACTGAACAGTTTTGCATTGTATTTGCTGTACAAAGTAAAAAAGAACACCTTGAGTTTTTAATTATTCATAATCTTCACCAAAATAAATATTAAATTAAAAAAAAATATATCATATTTAACACAAAGCCCAAAAACAACCACCAAAAAAAACCTCTTCATGCTGTTAACTTCATACTAATTTTTTTAAACGCTGTCTATTTGTCTTCCTGCATTTATCGTCTTTTACACCCCCCAAAACCAATCCACCATTTTTAGCTATTTGTACTTGCATTCTTTTTTTTACTTATCCGCTTTTTGACCCATTTCTCGGAATGATATTTTTTGCCAGAAGAACCTTTTAAAAAAGATAAACATTACACATTTGTTGTAACTTAATATTTTTATTATAAATAAAAAGCTTTTGCTGCCAACTGTACCAAAAATATCATTTCGCTTTAAAGTTTTACTGTAAGCGTGCAATGGGTCGAAAAGTTATTTTCTAATGCAAAATCTCGTAATACTTTTTGCTGCATTCGCTTGCTCTCTTTTTTTCCAAATATCGAGAAAAAACTAAACTAAATACCTGCACTCTTAAAACAAAACAATTATAAAACAAAATAAACATAAATAAAATTAAAAAAAAAAAAGAAACTATTGTACATAATTTTAAACTTTTTTTACAAAAAATATTTAGCAAGCTTAATTTGTGCCTAGCCAAAGCACCCAAAAGCTTGACTTGCTTTTATTTAAATATTTTGTATATAAATAAATATTTTTTTGTTGCCATAAATTAAGCCATTGTACGTTTACCCAATTTTAGTAAAGTAACGAAATAAAAAATAAAAAGGTTCAGCCAAAAAATATCATTTAGTTACTGTCCAAAACTTTAAGCTTTACTTGACACAAGCTCTACGTAGATTGCGTGTAAAAAGTTGTGCAAAAAATTTGCATGACATCTAAAACTTTTTCCTTCAATATTGTGTCGGCAGCTACCAACAAGCCACAAACATTTAATAGGCTGCTAGACAGTGAGAAGTCCTCAACCATGTTCAAAAATCTTAAAAGTTTCACCTTTTCAACAACAAAATAAAGTAGAATTTATAAACACATCAAAAACATTTGCTTATGGATTTTATTAGGATTTTCTATAAGCTATAGAAATTGACAAAGAGAAATTACTGAAGCTCATTAAAAAGTAAATATGTAACCTGTATATAATAATACTAAAGCCAGCCCCAGTCAGGCAGCTCGGTACTTTGGGCCATGTCAGGAACAAAAAGAGAAGGGTTCCACTTCCATTTCGTTCCTACCTGATGCAGAATGTGACCATAAAGGCATGCCAACGAGAAGAATGTGAAATAAAAAAACGACGAAACATTGCAGACAAAGCTTTTGGGTAATTGCTTATAGATATAATGACATTCCAATCGGCCCAGATATAATATATATATATTTGTAAGCTTAAGCCCTTAACCGTAGAAGAAAGTGCGAGTAAAGTCATGTCAAAAAGAAGAGTTTGAAAACAAACCACCGAAAAATTGGAGACAAAGCATTCGGGTAATTGCTTACACCAAATAAGGACATTCCAAAACGTCCTCAACCTAAGACAGATATTAATGGCCCATCGCCCTAGGAAGAATGGGCCAGTCAAAGACATTGGTCAAAGAGAATGCAATCCGAGCGATAAACCCATGCAAGAATGATGTATGTGGCATGATGCAAACCAGTAAAGCAATGACCAAAGTCTTGTAGCGAAAGTGGAATACCCTCCATTGCAATGCATCTCACTGCATAATGCCATTTGGCACAGATATTGCAACCTTTATGACCCATGACTACCCTAACGATATTTCGCAGATGATGCGAAGAAGAAAGCCAACAAACCTGTTAATCCCGTGCAATAAAGCCCATGCAAGGATTTATAGAAGATATCTAACGAAGCCTAGACAAAAATCGCACATGGTGGATCTTCCACGAAATGCCTATTAAACCATGGGGTGAGCCCTGATAAGGACTTGCAGATAGCTAACGGAACCCTTTGATTAGACTCAATTGGAGCACATGCTGGATCTTCGACGATTGCCCCAAAAAATGCAACAAAGTTTCGATTCACTTCAAACCGAACAAGGTCCTTATGTGTGCCTTACAGAAAAAAAGAATCGATACGCAGTGGCCATCTTTGTGATTAGATAGTTGAACCAACCGATTTATATAGGTTGGACCACCTGAATAAAATGAGATAGATTGAACATAACATAGCTTGAAGCTCGTAGGATAGACTTCCTAACATGCGAATGTTAAATGTTTAAGAATAGGATAGAATGCCTTACGATGAACTATTGCTCGGTCCTTGTTGCCCTGCCATCGGAACTAGCAGATGAATCAGTCAGAATATGTAGTAAACCATCACCACAAAAAGAACGTTTTGCTCACGTCGGCAGCCTTCAATGGAAACCCATACCAGAAAACGGGATCTGACTCAAAACGAGCAATTTTAAGAAGCCTTACGTTCCCGATTTCAATAAATCCAAATCTGGGAACGGCGCTATTTTTAAACTAATACCAAGACTAGGGACGCTTAGGACCGGAAAATTTAAGATGACCCTGAAAGCAGGAATCTAGCAGAGGAATCAGTTAGAATCATGTAATAAGACCCGTCATCTCTCCAAACTTCCAAGAATTCGCATTTGTTCATAAATCGCTTCGTCGCAGAGCAGCCTTACTATAGCCTTATATAACGAGCTCCAAGTGAAATCGGGCAAGTTCCAAGATACGATGCAGAAGTTGGGTTTTTAATGAAACCGATGTTGAGATCCCAATGACTAAATCCAGCATAGCTAGTGAAGCCGCTAAGGTATTATTATCCTTAAAATAATCTCGTGGAAGAAAAGCTTTATTGAGTCGATTTGTTAAGACGGATCGTGAAAGTTTAATATTCTCAAATTGAAATTTAAAATACTCGTATATTCAACAAAACCCGCAGATAATATTATTGTGTAAAGACATAATATCTAATAAAGATAGCCGATTAAGCTCGGCCAGAAATTGTTTGGTAGCGTTCAGTACAATAGCCTTACATAAAGACGGTTCAGCTCAATCGACCAACTCCAGTCATCTTGTGGAAATTTGATCTTCAATGAAAATCGTGTCTTACTTAGCTAGAATCGGTAGATGATGCCAAACCGTATGCCATCGGACTGTCTTAGAGACAGAAAGATGGAATCTGTCATTAATCTAGAGCAGATCGTCGAAACGCCTAATCCACACTAAAAATCATATGAAAAACTCGCGGATGACGCCAAGAAAGAGCAGCAACTTCGATAAAACTTTACTACGACTTTTTTCCCGCACCAAATTTTTTCGACGAATTCAGAACTTCAAAGATTTCTTAGGACACCTTGACAAAATACGTGTATCTCTAACTAAAATTTTGTTAAAGTTGAGCAGAATCAAGTTCTGAAATTGTTCTGAAATCATCTGGGCAATGGAGGCATATTTGGAAAACCGAATCTGTTTGCTTCCATGGTTAGTCTTTCCTAGAAATCGTGAAAACTAACCCTTTCATGAATATGTCGGTGCTAAGAAACCAAAATTCTAGAAGTCTCGTGACTCTCTTAATCTCTCATTCTACCTTAGCATCACTGAGTAACCCAATATTGCCTCCACTTGTTAAGCACTATTTCCCAGTATTTCCGCAGCCAGCATTTCGTGCTATACATTCGCCGTCTAGATTAATAATGCTCCGCGAAGTAGGCTAGATGTCAAGGATAAGAAGATGTCGTTCCACCAATATTTTTTAGTGTAAAGAATCAAATAGTCACAGCGAGCGAATCTGGAGAGCCACTACTGCTGTCATCCTTCTCATTAAGTGGACCATATCGATATCAAATGTTTTATTTCAGCATAGAATTGGTTCAATATTTCCAATTATAGATTCTTTACAGTCTAACAATACATTATTGAAGTTAAAGATAAGAAACCCTAAGCGAAATATAAAAATTTTTACATCTCATAAATGGAAGCACAAGTCAAACAGCAATTAGCGCAAAATATTAGTTCTGGCACAATATTTTTGAAATATTCAAGATATTGGGAGATTGAAATAATAAATTCATAAGCAAATGTGAGATAAAAAAACTGAAGATAAAAAATAATTAGCTATCTTAAATCTCAGAATATACAAAACATATCAAATTTAAAAAAAAATCCCGAAATTTGTAAATCATGAATTTATATAGATAGTTATACCAAAAATTTTCCTAGACAGTCTAACTCCTCTTCAACGAGATTTTTACATATGACGTTGTTTGGGAAAAGAAATGATGATGATTGATGCAAAAACGTAATTCCGATTTGCAGCTTGTGTCAAAATATTAACTCTTCCGTCTTTCTTCTCTTAAATCTTACTTCTTGAACACAAACAGTCCACAAAGTCTCTCAAGCAGCCTAAGCGAACTTTAAAACGCTTTCCTAGTACTAAGTGCAGTTTAAAACAGAAAAATTTATTTTATAAAATCGTTTGCTTTAAAATTTTTTGCAATAAATATTTTGCAGGTGTTACAATTCTACTCGCAACCAGTTTTCTCTTTATTGGTCGGTAATGTCATAACAAAGACGAGCGAGGCTGTACCACTGCTAGGTACTAATTAATAGTTTAACATTTAAAAAATCTAAAAAACTAAAACCAAACCAACCAAAAATCCTAGCGCTATAAACAAAAAATCTTCTATTTTAGCTGCTAAAAAAAATTGTACAAAGTTAACAACCAAAAAAAAAACGTTTGTTCTAAAACAAAAACTTGTTGCCTAAATCTTGTAAAAAAAAACCAAACTAAACTTAGAGCAACTTCGCTTAAAGTAGGTAAAAACACTCAAAGGAGCGCATGAGCAACAACTCCAAAGGATAATAACAAGATGGGGCTCTAAAGACCCCAAAGTATTATTAGGCCTATGGCTTGCCTGCTGCCGTAGCTTTAATCCCTTGATAACCATATCAAATGCTTCCACTTTAGACTTTGGCTGAACCTTTTTGTAAAACTGACGTAAGTTCCTTTGTTGCCAAAAAAAAAAGGAACAAATAACCTTAAACAGTGCCTACTATAAAATTTTGTACATCTTTTGTTATTTCAATGCTTTCAGGGTGCTTGGCGTTTTATGCTTTGCCATTTTTACAAGTTGACTTTAAAATATAAAATAAAATTAAAATAGTTGCTAAAATAATTTTTATTAAACGCTTATCCATAGTATCTATAAATATATTATATAATAAAATGAGTTCCTCACATCCAAGTATCAAAGCTGACTAAACAAAGAATTTTCTTATTAAATAAACAAAAAATACATTAAATCAAAGATTTTTAAATATATAGTAAAGAGCTACTGTTATTTAAGGCAGTTTGCATAATTCCAATAAAAGTTTAAATAAATAACTAAAAAAAACAATTAAATAACAATTCACAACATTGTAAACACGTTGGTCGAAATACAAATTTTATTATTATTATTCTTACTCAATGCATGTTATGTAGTATGTACAATAAAATTTAGTTTTGTGCTTAAAATACACAGACAGTTGCATAGAAGTATGTTTTGGATAAAGTTGTATATAATAAAATATATTTTAAAATTTATAAATTGTAAGCATTTGAAAACAATTATTATTTAAAGCTACGTTTAAGGAAAGCAAATGTAAGGTACAAGTAACGAATGTGTTTTTATTTTTTTTTTGTGAAATAAGAAGCAAAAATATAAATTGAATACAAGTTGAGTAAATTAAGGATTCTGACGCAACAAACTAAATTGTTTTATAGATACGGAAAACCGTCTTTGGAATAAATGTTAAAAAAAGAACCAAATTCAGATTTAATAAATAAACGCAGTAATTTTAATTTTTCTTCTGCTGTTATAAGGGTAGATTTCGAGTCTAACTCTTATAAGATTCCGAATGGTTTCTGAAGCCGTTTAAGTTGTTAGATGAATAAAAATCTTTTATGTTAAATATGGAAACAATAAATACAATGTATATAACGCTAGCACGCTTGCCAAAAATCCCTTAAGAGGGAAAATTAGAGAAATTTTAAAATGTCAGAAAGCCTTAGATTTTATATTAGATTAGGTAGGATAGTGCAGTAGTTTGGGCTTGATATCCCAACTTATTAAGGCCAAGGAATGTGTCCGTTGTGATACTGCTGTGTGGACCTTACACCATCCTTCCCCCTTTAGAGATCCCCTATATAACAGTCTCTTCCATCTGAATGATCCTCGAGAGGCTTCTTTGACTCTTTTCTGAGAGCTCAGATAAGTCAGTAAGGAAATATGATTTAAAAAAAAGGAACGTTCTTTTAAACAAACCAGGATAAGGTACTAAAATAGAATTGATAGAACTTGTATTAAGTAGCGATTATAAATTTAAGGGTCTATGTTCCCCACTGGAACCGAGGAAATAATTATTTATAGTTGTAATAAAGTACTATTCACCGATAAAAAAAGTTATGCTAAAAGCAATAATCACCATCGGGCCTTACTGATGATCTACTACCGGTAAATCCAGATAATGCCAGGCTACACCTGTATTGTCTCAACTTCGAATATTATTATGTAAAAATTACCATTTTTTTGATTTGACTTTTGAGGTTATTTTTATAAAGGTCAGAAATTAAGATTTAAATTAATATTACAAAAAATAAAAATAAACTATTTTAAAAAAATGTATTAAAACTATTAGCATAAAAAAATGTCCCCTTAGGATTCATGCATCAGTACTGAATATAACAGCTATGATTTCAGTCATGAATTGTCAGGGATCTTCTCATGAGTACCAAATTTTACAGGATATTAAATTTTTTTTTAGTATAATTACTTATACTTACTTATACTAAATCAGAATCAGAAGATCGTTCGAAAAAACATTTTATTGGTTTAATTTAATTTAACAATTTTTCATGTATATTGTTAATAAATATAAGCCTGAAATTCTGAGGAAAAAAAATCGATTTTCTTAAATTTACAAATTTTGTTTTAATAGTTTATTATAATTAAAATCTAGGAAAAAACTCACTTAACTAAATTTCAATAGCAAAAATATTAAGAGAATATCAGTTAGAAATAAGTTATGTAAATATTAGAAGGGTTAATTAAAGCCTCAAACAATTTCGTTCAGATAAACTCCCTGATACGAGTATATTGAATTTTAGGTTCATTAAAAAATGTTGATTACACTTTAATAGTTCTCTAGATCAGTTGTCGGAACGATGGCGATGAGAGTCTCGAAACGTTGTGACGCCACTGCGTCACTCACACGCAAGCTGCTCTTGACAAAAGATAGTGTCTTCTAACTGTTCGGCGTATGTTATACTTCAGGTTCACGAGTCGGTTCACCAGAAGTTTTTTGTAATAATATGCTTGGTAGTATATACTAGAAGTTCGATACCCCCTATTGGGGTTTTAACACACTGATTTGATTCTGGACGCCAGTATTTAAGAAGGTCAAAAATTTGAAAGAAATTAATATTTACCTGCCACTAGACAATATTTCATAGTTTGGATCCAGATCATTATTTTCAATTCAATAATTCCAGAAGTTCGAAACCGCTTATTGCGATTTTAACAAACTGGTTCGATTCTTGATGTCAGTATTTATGAAGTGCAAAAATGTAAAAGAAATATAAGAATAATATACCGTTAGGCAAGATTTCCTAGTTTGCACCTTGCGGATCATAATTTTGAGCTTTGTAGTAATTCTTGAAGTTTGAGATCGCCTAGCGATGTTTTAACAAAGTGGATCGATTCTGGATGTTAGTATTTAAGAAGGGAAAACATTTAAAAGAAATTTAAAAAATTAACATTCATAAGGCATATTTTATAGATTCAGATCATGATTTTCAGCTTTATAGTAGTTCTGGAAGTTCGAGACCGAATATAGGGGTTTTAACAAACTGGATCGATTCTGGTTGCCAGTATTCAAGAAGTGCAAAAATTTTAAATAAATTGAATGAATACCTGCCCCTAGGCAAGATTTAATAATTTGGATCCAGATAATAATTTTTGACCTGATTAATTCCAAATACAAATTTTTTAATTTATAAAAATTAAAAATTTTGGTTTACTTAGAAACTCATAAAACTGAACCCTCAGTTACAAAATAAAGGCGTATTAAAATTGAGCTCTTTAGCCAAGTAAATCGTTATTTAATAAAAATATATACTAACAGTTTTAGAACTAACTTTCAGACTACTTTTGATAAACTTTTTCCTTTGCCTCCAAGACCAAAAAAATGTGATCTTGTACTACTTTATAACCTTGGAAAGTACAAAGCTTTATTTAATCGGCTTTGGCAGCAAATTCTAAACCTTTTCGCATGGTTTGCTTTAACAGAATTTTTTTAAACAGCAATAAAATATTTAAAAAATTCTGTCAATTAGAACTTAGATTTTAAACTTTAAAAGCAATTATTATATCTCACGCTTTAGTTTAAGAGCTATAAAAGCCAACAAAAAATTTGCTGCTTTACAAAGCTAGTAATTAATATTATACTTAAACTTGCAATTAATACTACAATATCAAAAAAACAATAAATAATAATTAGAGAATACACAAAGAATCGCTTACAAAAGAAGAATAATATTCACAATTTCAACTCTGCGACTGTCTCATGTATTTGGTACTCAATAATTTGTTAGAAGCAAGTATCTTTGCCTTTAGCCGTAAGTGTTGCATGCCACTTGCACCTCGACACGCCCACTAAACACGCCTACACTAAACTGCATGAACCAGCTGCATGTTTAGTAAACATAAATTCAAAGTCTGATACGAAATATAAAATGCATCCCAAGTAGTTGGTTCTTTGGCCCACAGCTATAGATAGTTGTGTCTGTAGCGCATCTTTATTAGATTACGTGTAGTGTTGGAAAACATTTGTTTGCAACTAATTTATACAGTAAACTATTTTCACGCTTCTTCTAACACTATATTCTATTCTGTCTCGCTCTGTCACATAAAATAACTAACTAACTAAAAGTATTGCTGTACTTTTGTAAATTATAATTTAATGCTTTTGTTCTTAGTGTTGCCTAAAAAACTTAAGACCCCTGAACAGAATACTAATGAAAACGTTTTCTACTCCTTTCCAAAAACTTGCACATGGTCACATAGGCACATATTTTAACTGCATCATGTTCATGGTTGCATCATCTGTGGTGCTAACGGTTGTGGTGCTTAACTATCATCATCGCACAGCGGATATACACGAAATGCCACCGTGGGTAAGTTTGGAGAGGAACATGGTAAAAGAACTTGTAACGATAACAAATAAGATAACGATTTAAGTGATCATAGAGGGTTTACACTGAATATTCCTGAAGCGTTTACATTATCATCGTAGAGGTCACAGCCAAACAATTGTTTTTTTTTTGCAAGAGTGGGGAAAATTCGAGCTTACCGTCCCATTCCGTCATTAATATGACATTTTGTTGGACATAATTATAATAATCTTAGCCTCGAAAACCGATCTAATAATCATGCCGATATAAAATTTTGTTTACGAGATATGTACGAATAACATGATACGAATTTAAACAAAGCTTATAAAAAGTGTTTGTACGCAGCAGTCCGAAAGGTTTGCAATCGTTTTCCGATCCACTCGCAACACCAAAAACAAAATTTGTCAGAGTACCATTAATAGAAGCAGATTAACTTTTCATATTGTTTGTCGTCAAAGTATCAAATTTGCAGTTCGGTAGCGTTTTGGGCTGCTGCGTACAGACTTTCAAAAACGCATGACTGGTCTTTAGTTCGTGAATCCATTGTGAATTCCTACACAATTTGGTCGTTAAAATATAGAGCTTGTAACGCTTTTGTGACTCTTTTGCGATGTGTGAACGCAGCATTTTTTAAAATATTACTAATTTTACTCTCTGCTGTAGATAAAATCCGTTTTCCTACAATGGCTGCCCTGGATTTTACGCATGGGCAGGCCTGGTCGCAAGATCACACGTAAAACAATATTATTAAGCAATCGTATGAAAGAATTGGAATTGAAGGAACGTTCTTCCAAATCCCTACTAGCCAATGTGCTTGATATTGATGATGATTTTCGGCATACAATATCAGGCTCACAAACCGCCATTGGGTCGTCAGCGTAAGAACAAAATAGAAATAATTTTCTAGAAACGATATATATTGATTTTTCTTATACCTACAGTAGCTTTGGTCGACCCACAACGGTGGAGGAGCATCATACCGCAATAGGCTGCAATCACAAAGATTTACATTTAATTCTTAAAGAATTGCAATTTATAACGGCGCGCATGCGCAAATCTGACGATGAAGCGGAATTGATAAGCGATTGGAAATTCGCTGCAATGGTTGTGGATAGGTGAGTAGTGTAAACAATTAAAAATCACCGGAGTGTGCTTCATCAGCACAGAGTGGGTCGTGGGTCTTGGGTCAACAAAGTGGCCAAGCACACGTTTTGGCTATATTAACTGTCTAATTCAAACAATTAAGGCAACACTCACACACAAAAACACACGTGGACACAACTATGCATATGTGTGTGTAGGCTCAGCACTTCCGGCTGTTTGCTTGGCACGTGCAAAATACACACACAAACACACACAGCACGTGGCATAAATATTTAAACATGGCCACACTGCAGCACACACACACACACACACACACACAATGACACATTTGACTCCATTATTCATGCGTTTTATTTCACTATTAGTCGAAAAGGCCAATTAGTTGCAGCATAAAACGAATTCTTAAGTTGCTTTGCCTTATATACCGGATGTTAGTGTCCGCCATTTTAAGTCTCATAAAATCAAGTCAGAAGCTTTTACGTTTAAGCTGGTCACATTTTATGCAGCAGTTATCTGATTACGGATTTAATTGCCTTCCTGCTAAGACAGAAAGGCGTTTACCTCTTGGTACAATTGAAGCGTCTTTAGATAGATCTTAGAGGGCTAACAAAAGCCATATCCTGTTGCAGGACAGTGTCTCATTACTGCTTTTGCTTTAAGGCTGATTAAAGCTACCAGATTTATATTGGAAAGCATCATTTTGGAGAAATGAAAGCCATGACTAGAATGAATTCTTGAACCTTAAATAAGCTTCAAGTATAGCTTTGTCAAGGGAACCAGTGAATAAGTTTCCTTTCTACGCAAGAGCTACTTAGTATAGGGTGGGCTATCTGTTGGCTTGATGGGTAAACACTCACTCACAGTGTCTCATCAATACTTTTGCTTTAATTATAATGAAACCTTCCAGACTTAAATCGGAACGGATTATTTTGAGGAGCTGGAAGTCATGAAGACAATGAACTCATAAGCTTTAAAAAACCATCCAGCTTAGCTTTGCCAAGGGGACGGGCGGACAAGGTTTCTCTTCTACGAAAGAGTTACCTAGGTAGAGGGTGAGCCATCTGTTGGTTTGGTGGTTAAGCAATTATAAGTCAAAACATACCTGTCCAAAGTGGATCCTGTTCGACATACCATATGTCAAGCTCAAAACGACTCAATTTTAGTCCTGAGTCGTTTCACAACTGAACGATGCGAAATAGTGGTATTAGGCGAAGGTGAAAGCGGACATTCTAAGGTATCTTTGACCCGCAATGGTGCGAAAGATTTAAACTTTGTTAGGAACACTCTCTGGAGAAGATGGCAGAACAATTTTCGATGCACCTCATCTGGCACCTGGGAGACAGGGATATTGAGGGCAATTGCATTGCGCATGAATTGATAAGAAGAGGAACTACCAGCATTCTCCTTCAGGACAAGGAGCTTCTGGATAACCTATGGCCAGCTGTAGATTGAGCATTAAAAGCTTCTTTGCTCTAGCTGCAAATCGAGCATGGAACCAGATATCGAGCACGTGTAGAACCTCACGGCAAACTTGGCCGGTATTCCACAGAAAAAGAAAAAAGCTACTTTGCGATCTAAACAGAGCTCAGTGCTCGACAGTAATCTAGTGGGTACCCATGCATCAAAGCTCAATTCACTTCACCACGACCTCTGTAGAAGTTGTGAAGATGAGGTGGAGCTGGAGATGGCAGAGCACTTCTTCTGTCACTGTCCCGGGCTGTGCAAGGCAAGGCACCAATTCTTTAAGTCATACTTCTTAGATGACCTATCGCAGCTCTTAGAAGATTCCTAGAAGCACCTCGAGATTTTCCCATGCCGCCGGGTGGGCGTGACTTTAAGATCATAAAGACATCCTCCTTAGTGGGGGAAGGGTGGTGTAAGCTTCACCCAGCAGTATCACAACGGGCCAATTAATTGTCCTAAGTGAGATAGGACGTCAAGTCCCGACTGCCGCCCTAACCTAAGCCTAAGCCTAGGACCACTTGGTATGGAATGTTGTATGCCGAAGTCTTTGGAAGACTTTGGACCTATTTTCTTTCAAATATAAATGAGTAGTTTCAAACTGTTAAGAAAAAGTAGGTAGCCAGGTTAAGGCGGGAGTTAGAACTTAGGCCCAGAACAGGCCCATTATCGGTGTCATAAAGACCGATAACGGGAGTAAGGGATAAAGATGTAGAATAGACAGGAAAAATTAAGTAACTTATGAAAAAGGGGAAAGTGCAGGACCATGCTTAACGTGCGATCCCAACCCACAACCTCTGGGATGATAGTCTAGTGCACTATCGCTAGGCTATCGAGGCCGCCATCAAAAAAGTAAGGCCACTTTTTTAAATGAAAAATTCTTCTTTTCAACCAAATATATTTCGTCGCCTTTAAAGTAATCTCTTGCTTATGCTCAAAATTTTTTCTCCGATTCCGGTATATAGCGGAACTCGATTCACTTTAAATCTCTTTAATCTACTCAAAACTGTGTCCTCAAAGTGGGCTTTTGAGTTTTGGGAATAGCCAGAAGTCTTACAGTATTAAATCAACTGAATACGGAGGTTGTGAAACGATAGGGCTTTCTTTTCTGACGAAAAAATCTCCAAGAATCAATACAGAGTGTTTCTACAATATGTTTTTCCTAAATTTCACTATTTTCGGTACCAATCGAGGTTTGATGCGTTTAAGGCACAAAACGTCTTTTAAAATGAGATTGACGGATTCTTTTCAAATTCAAACATTATCACCAAAATCTCAAGCCGCAAGTCTTTTAATTTCTTGAAAGTGAGCTTCTTCACTTAAGGTTGAGCGCTGTTCGTCTGCAACACGTTCTCTGCCTTCTTTGACCTATTTATACCGCTTGTTTCTTTTAGATATTATTTGACCCCAAAGGCCTTATGCACATGAAACAAAATTTTTCAAAAATTCTTTGCTCAATTTATCCGGCATTTCAAAAATTGCCGAATTGAAGGACAGTGTCGCCATTTAAAAACCGATAAATCGGAGAATTTTAAATTTCAAACAAATCAATAGAAGACCCACCCTATACTTCTGTAGACGCTATTGATTGACAATCACATTTAATTTACGATCAGTAGAGAAACAAATATCTGCCCCTATGTTTCATGTTCATTACTAAAAAGGAAGTGATTTGGTGAGATAATTCCCAATGTATGTATCTATTTAAATACGTCAACAAAAAATCAGTGTGGTACTGATTTTGTTCGTATGCATAAACGAATCGAGATAAAACGTATACTAGGTGAGAGCCACTCCTCATACGGTCTGCACAATGTAAGTTTCACATCGATACGTTGAAATCTTGACGGTTAACAAACTTTCCATAACCTATAACAACAAAAATTTAAACCATAGTCTAAAAAAAAAATTGTATTGAGCCAAGTCAGGTCAATAGAATAAAAGCAATCTACTGGTTGGAGCCCAAAAGACAAATGAGAGATGTAAGATGCTCCAAGTTAAATTTGACATTCGCGTTTTAAAATAACTGCAAGCAAGTTTAAATCATTTTAGAGAATTTAAATAATCTTCTTCCTAAATATATTTACTAACCATCTTATATCTTTATAATTGTCTTCTCTCTTTCTTCACAGATTTTGTTTAATTGTTTTCACGCTCTTTACGATTGTTGCAACGGTGACCGTGCTGCTCTCAGCTCCGCACATAATCGTGCAATAAGGCCGCTCAATTTAGATATTTAAGTTATACATACATATATACATAAAAAAAAATATATTGGGTACGCCTAGTTAAGTTCTTTTTCAAAAAAAAACAAAAAAAAAAGCTGGCGAAGATGCTTCGATACAAAGCAAAAAATTGTTAATTACATTTTTAAGTCAAAATAAATTTAAAAAATGCAAAAACAAGAAGAAAAAAAAAACACTAAAAATAAATTTCGCAAATGAAACAAAATTAAGTCATCAACTAAGTAACTAAAAAAATATATATATATTAATAAAAATTTAAAAGTATTTTATGAAAAACAAAGCAAAAATTACTGCCGTACAAGAAAGAGAATATATAAGAAGCAAAAATGTTTAGAAATAAAAACAAAATTAATAAATAAAAAGAAAAAAATTCAAATTTGCATAGTACTAGCAATAAAATAAAAAAAAAAACCAAGTCAAAAAAAAATCTATACAAAATTCGGAACAAAAAGTTGCAAGGAAAAGCAGTTAAAAAATCACAAACGGGTTTTTGCAATTAGTTACACATACACATGTGTAAATATGTGCATGTGTGTATCTATGTACATTGTACAATAACGAAATTATAAGTTAATTATGCTGAGTTGTTATAATTTATATAAGTCAAAAAAAAAAACACACACACAGTCACACAAACATGCGCAAAGGCACATAGTACATTATTTATAATATAAACATATATATATATATATATATATATATAAGAGATTGTTCCTATGAGACATTAGTTATGTATTTAAAATGGCTAGCACACACATACAGACACATAGGCACACACAAACTCACACATATACACACCTATTGACAAATGCAACACAAGGGACAGGGCACAGCAACAACAAAAACCATTTGAGCTATTTATAAACTCAAGATCCGCTCAGTACAAGAACAAGGAAGAGAGGACTTGGAGCTCTTAAGAAAAAAAACTTCAGCTTTAACTTTTTTCAAAATTAAAGGAGTTGTTTAAATGTTTCTGAGAAGTTTGCAAGTAGTTTGATTTTTTAAGCCGATTTGCTATTGAACTTTTGGTCTTATGTACAGCTTACATTTAGACAAATTTTTATGAACTAGTTCTTTTAATAAATATTGTCATATCAACTGAGTTGATTTCAGATAAAAAAATTTAAAAATTTTAGAAATCTGAAGTCGCTGCTAGAAAAGTTCTTGTTAGGTTCATGAACTAGTTCGCCAATACGTTCATTATTTTCGTTTATTTGAATCGATTTTCAAAAAGCATTTTACTTAAATCGAAATTAAAGCAAACGTCTTGTTTGAAAAAACTTTTACTTATTTCAAATTTAAAGTTTTCCTAAGTTATTTCTGAAAAGTTTGCAAGTAACTCGAGTTTTAAGACGATTTGTTATAGAACTTTTGATCTTATTCATATCAGAATTAAAACAAAAATTTTTGAGAACTAGTTGTTATTAAATATCATATAGATCTTTTCAGATTGGCTTTAATGTTTGACCAAAATACAGAAAAATTTTAGAAATCTGAAGTCGCTGCTAGAAAAGTTCATGTTAGGTTCATGAACTAGTTCACCAATACGTTCATTATTTTCGTTTATTTGAATCGAGTTTCAAAAAGCATTTTACTTTAACCGAAATTAAAGCAAACTTCTTGTTTAAAAAAAACTTTTACTTTTTTCAAATTTGAAGTTTTCCTGAGTTATTTAAATGTTTCTGACAAGTTTGCCAGTAACTCGATTTTTATGCCGATTTGCTATCAAAGTATCTTATATACATCAAAATTTCAAAATTATATTTTTTTAAGATCTAAGTGTTATTAAATATCTTATTGACTTAGATGATTTTAGATCATAAATTGTGAAAATTTGAAATTTCTGCTAGAAAAGTTCCGAAAAGTTCGATTTTTTGACGATTTTTTATCAAAATTTTAAACTTATACACAGCAAAATTGTAAAAAAAAAAATTCATCAATTTAAATGATTTCAGATTGATCTTTAATGCTTTGTCAAAAAATGTTGGAGATCTAAAGTCACGGCTGGAAAAATTATAAATTATAAATCGTTCGTTTATTTCAATCGATTTTTAAAAAGTATTTTACTTAAATCCATATGGGAGCAAATTTTTTGCTTTAAAAAAAATATAAAAGTCTTATATAAAAAACTTAATTAAACCTTAAACATCATATCGATAGGTTTTATTCATCGATCGATATAAGTTTACTTAAGCTCATATGAGTATTTACCATTGATCTTTATATCGATTTGTTATCAAACTTTTATATTATATCCCAAAGTTTTTTTTAAAAAAACTTAATTTAAGCAATTTTTGCGATTTTTGCTCAAAACTTACAAAATTTTAGAAAAAAAATTTCGATTGACGAATGATTTACAGACGTCAAAATTCCGTGCACCTTATAAACACGATTTAAATCTTCTTTATCAAAATAAAGTTTTATCGATTCTTATAAAAGATAGCACAAAAATCGAAAATTTTCTTTATATTTTCACAAATAATAATATTTTTTTAAATTTTCAAAGAAATTTTTGAAAAATTGAGTCGTTCTATTAATTTCGTTTTGTTTACTTTATTTTACAATAATTTAGTCGATTTCAAATAATAAAGCGATTTATGCTATAGAAAATATCAAAACATTGGTTGATTTTATTTTTTTTCGATTCATATAAAAGGATACATATATTCACAAATAGAAAAGTTTTAAAAAATTTAAAAAAAAAATGCTTTTCAAAAATAAATTCAACATATTTTTTTAGTTTATCTTATTTTATATTAACTAAGTTGATTTCCGATAGTTGATCGATTTAAGCTATAAGTTATAGAAAAGCTCCAATTTTGCAAATGATGGTACAAAAATTAGAAATTAATTAAAGCTTTCGTCAGAAACAGAAATATTTTTTAAAATTTAAAAAGAAATTCCTTTTAAAAATGAATACATCATATTATTTTTTTTAGTTTATTTTATTTTTTATTAATTTAGTTGATTCCCGATAGTAAAACGATTTGAGCTAAAAGAAAAGCTCAATTTTGCATAAGAATTTGTTCATTTATTTGTTTAATTTAATTTTTATTTTAAGTATTGCAAAGCAAACGTAAATTAATCAGTTTTTAATATATATAAAGTTAAATATTTAAAAAAAATCGATTTAGGTTATAAAATATAGAAAAGCTAAAATGTTTCTTACAATTCACAGGCAACAAAAAAATACTTACTGTCTGATTTCAATTCATTTCTATAAATGTGTTTAATCGGATAAAGTTTTCTTCAAATTTTTTTTCATAGCTTCAGAAGAATATAAGAAGAGTCTCCCTTTTAAAAATTAGGTATAGCATGGTATGATATTAGGTACATCATCATATCATATTTATATATGCATTCGTTTCCCTGTAGCTTCTCAGAAATTGGTTCATTGTTTATAAGAATTAAAAATATAGCTAGTTAGTCTACTTTTTAAGATGTCACCAAAATCTCCATATATAACTAATTCAATTTAGATAATGCTGGAAAGTTTGACCAAGCTAACTAAATGCTTTCCAGTTCTTGTAGACTAATAAATAAATGCCTAAAAGTAGGCAACAAAAAATTTAAAGCAACTTAGTTTTTCATGCTATGTTTACACCTACATTGCAGCAATTCACTTTTGTGTCATTTTTTACTCTAATAAAATTTAAAAAAAATTTACAATTTTAAAGTTTGAAATTAATTTTATTATTTCCGATTTTATTAAATCTTAAAATTTTCACTCCAAGTCCTCTCGCATAATATTAAAATAGAAATGTTAAGCAGTGTTAAAGTTATGCGCAAAAATAATTTGCTGAAATGTCAAGTTAGCAAAAGGCGCATATTATGTGGTGTAGGTTATGAAATTGAAAATTTAGAAAATCATTTTTTTATTGATAAATTGGATATAATTTTTAGAATATTTTTTGTTTAGGAATGTGCGTGAATGGATAGCGCCTAAATGGAGCATAAATGGAAACAAACTGACACATAATAATGAATATAATTAAATATATACTATTTATATTATATACATAGTACATACGAGCATAGTAAATATAATTAATTTTTAATAAAAAATAAATAAAACATACAAAAAAACGCAAAAAAAAGTGCATACAAAAAATACTTTGAGAATATGTTCATTGAACATGTTGTTTTTAGAAAATTTATTGTTGAAATATTGTAGCAAATTGAGAAAATAAAAAAGCAAAAACCAAAATAGGCTAAAATCCCAGCAACTTATAGTCGGCAAATTTAAAGCAAAAATTAGTTGAAAATAAACTAAAAAAAAGAATACCAAAACTAGCAATATGACAAGCAGATAAAAAATAAAGCAGGTGTATATATATTTTATGACACATATATCACCGCATATAAATATATATATATTTTTAATAAAAATGGTATCAAGTAAAACTAAACACTAAGCAAAGCAAAAGAAATCCGAAATCCTATAACCCAGCAAACCAAAACCCAACCAACAATTGCAACACAATTTTGTTGAACATTTTTTAACAGCTTTAAGTTTTTATATAACTCTTCCAGTTTATTTTTTTTTTTTCCATGTGTATTCCTGACAAAGAGCTTCAAACTTTTCGATTTTACTGCTTTTTTATGGTTTTATAAACTTTACTATAACCAAAGAAAAAAAAAAGCGAAACAGTGATATTTATGGTAAAGCTCCCGATATGTAAAACTTTTCAAAACCCACCTACGAAACCTCTATAATATACTTACACATACAGGCTTTCCATTTCGAGAAAGCGAAAAGAAAAACAATGAAAAACCTACCTCCTTGTTGAAATAAAAAATGTTGAAAGAAAATGTTGCAAAAGAAACACTGCCGTATAACTCGCACATAGATGCCCCCCTTCCCGCGCTCTATCTCTACCCTCTGTTTCTTTTCTTCTCTCTAAAACTGTCACTCTTCGTATTGTCTCTCCCTAATGGATTTTCTAACAGAATTGCGCAAAAAAAAAACATTTTTCATTACATTTCAAAGCCAGACAGAGTTTTACTTAGGAACAAAAAATAAAACAAAAAAATTTATTTGCTGACATTGTAAAAAAAAGTTTCAATTTTCGCACTAAGAAGAAGAAGCAGAAACTAATTAAATTAAAGTTACCAACTGTTAAAAGTCTTAAAAAAAAATATTGCCCAACCAACATGTAGATGAAAGAGCTCTAAACTAAGCCATCAAACAGCAGATGCTCGCAAATTAACTTTCAATAATAATTTTTATTTTCAAGAAACTTTAGCACTTAGCACAATTATGTTTTAAATATTTTTAGCTTTCCCAATGCCGTTTTGAAGTGTTCTGTAAGCTACAAAAGACTATGCAGGGTTTACATTGCTTCACAGCTGCGACATTACAGCAATCAGCTCATTTTTAATGAAAACCCAAGTGTTTGTGTGACGTCACGCTGTCAAAACAGTTGATTTAGTTTGTGCCGTAAAGCTATTTGGCAATTTACATTATGCAATGCTTACATTATGCAAGGTTTACATTATGCAAGGTTTACATTATGCAAGGTTTACATTATGCTAGGCTTACATTATGCAAGGTTTACACTATGCAGGGTTTACATTATACAGGGTTTGCATTGCTTCACAGCTGCGACATTACAGCCATCAGCTCATTTTTAATGAAAACCCAAGTGTTTGTGTGACGTCACGCTGTCAAAGCAGTTGATTCAGTTTGTGACGTAAAGTTATTTCGCAGTGTTAACAGCTCTGTTAGCTTCGATAAAAATTACTAAATGTAAATAGTAAATGTTAATCCAGCCTGAAGGCCTTGTTGCTCTGGCTTCTTTCTTTATATTTTAGAACTAAATTCTAATTTATAAATAAATAAAAAAAAAAAAATTAATTCCTGGGACAAATACATATATACAAGAGCCCATAGAAGCATTGTAAACAAAAATTAACTTTCAATTGCCTTAACCACTAAATGAGACGAACTAAAGCCAAAATAATCGATATCAAGGTGGCTAAATATCGGACCAAATTTTTTGTCTTAACTTAATGGCCATAACTTCCAAATTAGACGACTTATTGCATAATAAGAAGCTAATTTTGCGAACACTTCAAATCAGAAAAATTTTATCGTCTCAAATTTCAATGGTCATAACCACTAAATGCGAAAATAATCGATATGAAGGTGGCGAAATATCGGACCAAATTTTTTGTCTCAACTAAATGGTCATAACTTCCAAATTAGACGACTTTTTGCATAATAATAAGCTCATTTCGCGAACACTTCACATCAGAAAAATTTTATCGTCTCAAATTTCAATGGTCATAACCACTAAATGCGACGAACTAAGCAAAAATAATATCAATGCATATCGGACCAAATTGTCTCAATTAAATGGCCAAACTTACGCAGAAAAAGTGTCACATAAGTCCGACTTTATCGACTCAAATCATCGTTAACATAAATGAGACGAACAAAACCGAAAATAATCGAAGTCACGATGGCTAAATATCGACCAAATTTTCGTCTCAACTTTAAATGGCCCAAACTTCCAAATTAGAAGACCTTAACGCGGAAATAAGCCATATTCGTGATCACGTAAAGTCCGAAAAATTGTATCGACTCAACTTTCAATGGACGTAGCGTCTAAATGAGACAACTTAGTAAGAAGGCAAATTCCTTTGCCGTCACAAAGTGATCGTAGCTGGCACAACTTGTGACAGTTATTTGACAGTGTATGAATCAACCGTGCCATTAAAATCAATTATAACTTTTAAAACATTGTTCAATCAAAATGAATGCATTTCTAGCGTATAAACAATAGTGACTTTTTATTATGCTGTTAAAGTAGCTGGCACAGTTTGTGGCAAGACATAATCTGCAAAAATGACAGCGGCTCTTAATTTAAATAATAATCTCTTCCTTATGACATGCATTTCAAAGTCATCAAATGGACAATATATCACTGAATAAATACGGCTTCAGCGTCAGCACAAATGTTTTGTTGGCGTTACGTTACACTGTGAACGTAGACGGCACAGTCTGTGACAAGAATTATTTTGCCAAAATGTCAACAGCTGATAATTATACAATAATAATAATTTTTTCCGAATGACAAGCATTTCGCGATCCCTGACTGAATACTTTTCAACTTTTTTCATTTGAAGTTACACTGTGAAAGTAGCTGGCACGTATTTGTGACTAGAATTAATTTGCCACAGTTTGAGAAATTGTGAATAGTTCCAAGAAAAATTTTTCTCTATGAAAAGCCTAACACACACACTGAGGCGATATATCACTAAATTCGTAGATTTTCACTGTAATCACAAGTATTCGTTTAGGGTCACACTGTGACGGCAAGTTTGTGACAGCTTTGGAATAGTTACAACAAAAATGAACCAAAATAAAGTATGACCTTTTTTTTAAATTATTAATTTTTCCCTTTGACAAACATTTCAAGGCGTTCGCTGAGACCATATATTCGCTAAATGAATACTTTTAGCGTAAATAGAAATTTTGCATTGTCGTCACAGTATGACAAGATTAAGCTTGTGACTAGAATTAATTTGCCAAAGTGTGACAATATTACATAGAAAAGCTTAAATAATACATTTTCAGACAAGCATTATTGAAACCAACTCACTGAGATGGCCATAAAAGTTTATTTTCGTATAAGTTTGAAATTTAAATATTATAAAATAAATCGTCAATCTTAAGTTCAAGCGAAAATTATTTCTTATTTCGACAAAATTAATCATAAATCTGAAAATGCAAACTAAGTTTCTTCACGAACTAGTTTATTGTTCACCTTTTGTAAGCGTTTGGGCACACTGATACAATTTGAAGATTTTCTTTATATTTATTTACGCCACTGTAACACTCAATTTGAGTAAATTTTTCTTTTTTTTTTTTGTGTTAAATTTAAAAACGCCTAACTAATAAAAGTAGTCGGCACAGATAGGCAAATGTCACAGCTTCACATTGTGACATGTAAACACTTTTGATTACTGAGAACGAAAAAAGAGAAAATAAGTACAGATCTGCGGTTGTCAGAGCTTCCAATGTAAAGCAATGTAAACATGGCATTAATCAGAAGAAATGTTGATTTTATTGACTTCTTTGCAACACTGTGGCACACAAGTTCAACAAAATTTTTGGCGAAGGCGATTTGAACACTTTTTACAACCGAGAACAAGAGTACACATCAGAGGTTGTCACAGCTTCACAGTGTGAGGCAATGTAAACTTGGCATTAATCAGAAGAAATGTTGATTTTATTGACTTCTTTGCAACACTGTGGCACCTAAATTCAAAAACCTTTTTTGCGAAGCCGATTTGAACATTTTCTAGAATGGAGAACAAAAAGTACAGATCAACGGCTGTCATGGTCTCCGCAATGTCAACCTGCCATTAAACAAAAAAAGGCATTTATCTTATTAACCTCTTTACAAAAATAGTCACGGATAAGCAGATGTCACAACTTCACATTGTGAAGCAATGTAAACAGAGCATTAGAGCAGCATTCAACTTTACGAGGTGTGTTCAAAAAGTAAGGTGACTTTGTATGGAAACAATATTTATTTATTCATCAATATTAATGTTGTCCCCTTCAAAGTAATCCCCCTCAGATACAATACACTTATGCCAACGGTTTTTCCAATCCTCAAAGCTCTTCTCATAAGCACTTTTCGGTAGAGCCTTGAGCTCTTCCAGCGATGCAGTCTTTATCTCTTCAATCGTTGCAAATCTCCGTCCTTTCATAGGTCTCTTTAGTTTTGGGAACAAGAAAAGTCACATGGGGCCAAATCCGGTGAATATGGTGGCTGAGGCATGATTGTGGTGTTGTTTTTGGCCAAAAAATCTCTCACAAGCAAATATGAGTGAGCAGGGGCATTATCGTGATGCAAAAGCCATTAATTGTTTTTCCACAATTCTGGACGTTTTCTTCGTATTTCTTCTCGCAAACGGCGCATAACTTCCAGATAATACTGTTTATTGACCGTACGACCATATGGTAAGAACTCCTGATGCACCACGTCATGGTAATCGAAGAAAACAGTGAGCAAAATTTTGACATTTGATCGAACTTGGCGTGCTTTTTTCGGTCTTGGCTCTTCTGGCCGCTTCCATTGAGACGATTTGGCTTTGGTTTCGATATCATAATCATATATGTACCCATGATTCGTCACCAGTTATGACCCTTTTGAGTAAATCTGGGTCGACGTTGACGTCATTCAACAGCTCTTGAGCGATGCTCATGCGACGGTTCTTTTGGTCAAAATTTAGCAATTTCGGAACAAACCTCGCTGACAAACGTCTCATGCCCAAAATGTTAGAAAAAATTTGATGGCCCGAGCCAAGCGAAATACCGAAATACACTCAGCAACTTCTCTGATAGTGATTCGAAGATTTTGCAAAATAATTTTCTTTACTGCTTGAACGTTTTCATCAGTTGTTGACGTGCTTGTGCGTCCAGAGCGAGGCTCGCCATTGGCATCTTCCCGGCCATTTTGGAAGAGTTTGTACCACTTGTAAACTTTTTTTTTTTACTCAGAACAGTTTCAACGTATGCTACTATCAACATTTCAAGTGTTACGGAGCACTTAATTTATTTTTTACACAAAATTTGATGCAAATCCGTTGATCCATATTTTTTGATAGCAAAAAATCGCCGAGCACGCCAAACACTTATAACCTTTACGCCTCTCACAACCAAACAAAAAATGACATTCACTTGAAATTTGGTACAGACAACAAAACAAAAAAATCTATAATCGAAAATGCGTTGTCCGCGAAATTGCTTAAGTCACCTTACTTTTTGAACACACCTCGTATGTATACATCTGTGACATAAAAGTAGCGCATAGCTGATAAAAGTGTGTAAAAATCTAGGTTTATATTCTTAAAAAAATATATTTTTTATTTTTAAATATAAATTTCTCCGCTGTAGTCTTAATTTGCGAACATCTTTTGCGCCAAAAAAGAAAACCCAAAAGCTCATTTTAGTAATTTAATTAATTTGCATTCTTGTAATTTTTTACTAAAAACGCTCTGTGCGTAAATCCTACCGATAACTGCTCTGTCCCCCTTGAGGTTGTTTAGAACGAAAAATTTATTAAATATTTTGTTTCAATGTGTTAAACATATTGTAAGAGTATTTTTAATTGAAATGCTTCAGCGCTGAATTTCAATTTTTTTATACTTATATATAAAATTAATATTAATTTAGTGCTAACTAAATTTGAGCAGCTAGGCGCGTAATTAGAACTACTTATATGTGTGTATGAATGTCTTTTTGATAAAAGCAAGCTATTTTAAAGAAAAAAAACCAAAATATAAAAACCATTTTCTACACTCTTTGAAAGAATGAAGTCTACATGTATGTAAAAACCAAAGTATAGCATTAAATAGGCAATTATAATGAAATGAAGTAAATACAAGAAATTAATTATTACTTAAGCGTCCTACATTAGCAGAGGGCAACTTTAAAAACGAATTTAAAAAAAAACTACAGAAAACGTAATACGGTTTAAACAAAAAAAAAAATATATACAAAAACATTTCACTTGACAAATTCTTAAAAAAAAAACAAAATGCAATTAATTTTTATTTGACTACTGTACTCAACTAATTTATATGCAACAGTATCTAATTAATAAAAAAAACACACACAAATTCGAATTAATTAATAAAGAAAAAAGTGCAGCCCAAAAATTTTGCAGCAGCCTTCATTTTGTTTTTGCATGAAAACATACCAAGCAAAAAATTTAGCCGTTAAAACAAAACTTAAACAAAAAAAACACAATAATGCATAAATAAAATTGATCAGTTTAAAGTTGTATTTAATATTAGCATTTAACTAAAACAAAAACTAGGCTATTAAATGCAAATGTTAAGCACTCAAATTCGCCCAATAAAACCCTAATTAAAAATTTCCCGCCCTTGCAAAACTACCAGTTAAATTTAAATAGCTAATTAAATTAAACTAATAAACTGTTACCGCAAATTATGTAAAAAACAAAAAGAAAATAAGTGAAAATGCATGTAAAGAAAAAAAACCGCAACTAATTTAAACACAAGAAAAACAAATACATAATTTATAAATAAAAAAAAAAACAAATTAGCAAAAAGTCTGTTGTCGATAAGTATTATTGACAGACACATAAAGTTCGTCACATTGACGATAATAATAAATTGTAAGCAAAAGGAATTAAATGATTTAAATAATAAAAACCAAAAAGAATTAAGTTTAAAATCGAGAGAAATGAATGCAAAAACCAAAAAACTGAATAAATTTATTTTGAAAAAAGAAATTTGCCGCGTTGTTTTAACGCAGCCCTAAATGGGCAGCACTGTTAAGCAGTAGAAGTGGCAGCACTGCTATCAAGCAGTAGACCTATCGCTAATCGATAACTTTGCTGAGTTATTCTACGCATGCAGCCAAAATTGTAAACAAAAATGGATCTGCGTAAATTATGTCGCTTTTGTTTTGTGGACGACATTACGGTGGACATAACCGAACATCAGGCCAGTGTGCGCTCTTTGGATGAGTCCAATCCGGAGTTAGAGCAGCAGCAAACAGTGCTTCAAATATTGCACACCATGTTTGGCAACTCAGAGGTATGGAGGTGTCTATAACTAGTTATAAACTTACCTTTTAAAATGCACCCACCATCCGCAGCACATTTCCCTGGACCTGGCCGAGGCTTTGCCTATGATGTGCACCGCCTGTCTGGAGGAGTGTCTGCTGCATTATGCCTACTTTAGAAAACTCGTGCTAGCAAACCGTCAAATACATCAATTTTATGCTGAAGCGCAGCAGGAACAGTCACTGCTCAAAGACGCGCCAAGCAGCCCGGTAGCAGAGCTGGAGCCAACTGCAACCGACTTAGACGAAGAAATGCTCACCACAAATGATTTTGTCGTGTGTCTAGAGACAAAAGCCAGCCAGCGACTGGCTAATGAAGACTCTTTGATTGTCTCCGAGTTTCTGCCTTCAACGCAGCTAGACGAGCAAGCTGAACTAGACACCAGGAATTGTGCTGTCCTGCCGCATGAGGTGCGCACCGTGGACTATGCAGCCGTCGAATTAAAACACAACGATCTGGATGAGTACATAGAAGCAAACCGACAACTGGACATAGAATCCAGCGGTTTCCAAGCCGTTTACAAATGCAAATATTGTCCGCGTGCCTATGCCTCACCGCAGTTTCTCAAGACGCATGTGCGGAAGTCGCACGTCTGCAAATACTGCACCACGGCTTTTGCCAAAGTTCAGGATCTCAACCAGCACATACGCAGCAAGCATCAAAATCACATGTGTGTGGTCTGCTGCAATAGCTTTAGTAATAGCAGCAATTTAAGGACACATTTAAAGCGTGTGCATGGCGTGCAGCTGCCAGCGGGCGTAGCCTTATTGGACTATAGACCAGCCAATGAGCCAGCTGGCAGCGCACAGTTGGTTACAAACGACGAATCCGAATAGCCACACCTCAATATATAGTTTAATGTGTACAATTTAATGCGTTTTTATTATTGCTGCTGTGGGCCAAAAGATTTGGGATTTTTCTCTAACACAATCGCCTTGCTGCTTGTCCAGTCCATCTATATACATGGGCGTAAATTCTCTATAGGCTATGCATACCCGACGCTCTGCTAGTATGTCCTCGCGCAGCACAGCATGTTCGAACTGATAACGTGCTGGGCCATATAGCACAATTAGCGAGAGGCTGTAGGGTGGAACATATTATACACACATGGAATTGTTGGCTCTTAAGCTATATACTTACTTGGGCATGGGTATGCGTATCACTTTGCCTTTAAAGCTGGACATTTGTTCCGCATTTAACAAAGGTTCCCTTAAGCTGCCTTCATACTGCTGCACCAAATCCAAATTATATTTGCCCGCTTGCTGTGGTTCGTAGCAAGTCAGCGTTAATACTGCATCTCCTTGGCAATTGACTGTCACCACACGTTCACCCCATATCCAGCAATCGTCTACATGTGGATCTATGCTAGCGCCCTTGCTCTGTTCGTATTCCAAAGAACATTGTTCTATAGTTTGAAAATCTTGCAGCAGTGGCAGCTTAGCCAAGCGTTGCTGCACATACGCAGTGCTTGCTGGAAAGCCTTCAAAAGCACCTAGACGCAGCTTGCGTTTTTTGAAATTTGTTTTAGGTCCAAAGTTTTGTTTACGTCGTCCGCTTTGCGAGACCTCCCAGGGCAGTTCATCTAAGTCCAGCATTAATTGTGCCGCTTCAGTGGAAGTCAAAAACTGTTGCTGCACATAAATGCCGGGTAAGTGCAAGCCTTTTGATTTGTTATGTTGCGCATGTGACGCCTGCACTGCGTCAGTGTTCCAGCCGGCATAGAGTCGTTGGCATAATATGCAATATGACCAAGCTTCTAGCTGTTGGAATTGCTCGCTTAACGAGGGTTTGGCTATGTCGAAATCTTTTTCGCATGCTAAACAAGTGCGCACTCCTTTGCAACCGCAGGGTCTGATGGTGTTCATTTTCCGCTCTAGCTGCACTTGGCTATGTCAGCACTGCCAACTTGTTAAAAAGTGAGTGGCAAGCATGTGGTGACGCATCAGCGCTGCCACTGCATTGCACTACACTGCTTGTTAACAGCCATGCCATATCGCTTAAAAAAGTTGCGCTGCAGCATTGCCAGCTGTAAGTTTGGCGCCCTAAGCAGTGCGCTGCAGTTTTGAAACTGCTGCTATTATTAATTGGCACTATTAAGCAGCAAATGCAGTATTGCCAGCTATAAATTTGGCGCCTAAAGCAGTGCGCTGAAGTTTTGAAACTGCTAATGTTAATTGGCACAATTAACTAAGCAATTAAGCCGCAAATGTTTGTCGTGGAATTAATTGTGTAGTTCAATGCATTAATTAAATGGTCATTACGCTCTGTTTAATAATAATTGCGCTCGTGTCTCATAGATAGCTTATATTTTAGAAAAAAAACGTGCAGAATATTTCACTTCAGCTTTCTATCTCCAGTCTCCAATTCCTGTTTAAATAAAAACATGCAAATATTCTTTTAAATAGCTGATTCTTTTAAGATTTATTTTTCATTTTTTGCTTACAAATTCAGTTTTGATTTTTTTTTTTTACAATTATTTACAATACTTAGTTAACTTAAACCTGTTTCATTCAAACAAATGCTGCTTGTTGCTCAATACTAATCGTTTTGTTTAATTTTCTAGATTTCCAAGTCTTTCCGCTTTCCAATATGGAAAATATCCAATAGACTGGCTTTATGATGGATGAATTCTTCTCTCTACAAATGAGCGTGTGCGTATAATCAGTCTTCTTTTGTACACTGCCAGCGTGTTGTTGTTGTATTTATATTTTGAGGCAGCTACGATGGCTGCCACTACGCGCATACACCTCCTCAAATGCATGTATTAACTCATCCATGCCCTTTAAGAGACCCTCCTCGCGATTGCCAGGCTGCCAATGTGCACGATGATTGACGTTGATGTCCTGTGGCAATTGACGGCACTTGGCAAAGTCTATTAGCCAAGCGCCAACGCGCTCATTGTCATAGACTATGAAAATGCTGGAGCCAATAATTTCATGGCTATTGAAAAACGATGACTGCTCCATGACCAGACGCATGTGCTTCAAACGCTTTAGCAGCTCCTTTTGCACCGACTTGCGTGCGCCCAAAAACAGCTCAATTGTCTGTGCAATTTGCTCATTGGTGCGGCAAGTCTTCAAATCCTTCACCGGTGCACGTCCACGCAGACGCAGTGCCTCAATGCGAAAGCCCTTGGTATGTGAGGAGCTCAGTGATTCACGGAAAAGCATATAACGCAGCTTGGTTATAGCCTTGGCTTCATGTTCGGCGGGCGTGGGTTCGTTGGCATCAACGGCAATCATTTTCTGATATAAATCCGCACGCAGCGTCTTGTTGCTGACCTCGGATTCGAGAAAAGTGCGACAGCCCATTTTGATGTCCATAACGCAGGGATCTTTGAAGCCAGCCAGCAGATCCTGCAGTTCAATAAATTGCGAGCCATTGACTTCACGCAAACCAAAGTAGCCGGGCACAATCGAGACAGTTTGTGGCTCCAGGGAGATCAACTCATAGGCCAGCACTTCGTTATCCTCGATGCCAGCGGTGCGTTTACGTACAATGCCTGTGGTAGTGGGCACGATGCTGCAAGGAAAAGAGAGAGGGTGGACTTTAGTAAGGATTGTCTCAAAATATAGTTAGAAATAATGAAAGACTTAAAAAGTTTTGATTTCGATTGAAAATGCTCTAAAATCTGTAGCTAAGAGGAGCTGAAGTGCAAAGTAAACCCTAACTGTTCAAAGATGATACCTGATCACAGATGTTACCTAATCACAGATGGTTACTGATCAAGTATGGTCACTCATCACAGATGATCACTGATCTCAGATGATTGCTGATCGCTGATAGCTTATCCTAAATGATCGTTAATCAAAGAGGATCATTGATCTCATAGTCAGTTGCTTGGAGAAACTGGAAGGAATGGTAAGCTCGAAAATTTACCACTGATCACTGTAAGGCTTCAGCTTCAGAATTTTTTGTTTATTAAGGACCAAATTAAGCCAAAGTATTATGACTGATTGTTGATCATTCAGATAACTATTCATAAAATTTTGAGCAGTACAAAAGAGTGCTTGAAAATGATCACTAATAATAGCGCCTCACAGATGATTGCTGATCACAGATGGTCATTGCTCACAGATGATCACTGATGATAACTGACTACAGATGATCGTTAATTACAGATGCTCACTGTTCACAAAATATCATTGATCACTAAAGAAAGCAGGTCAAAGCTGATCATTGATCACAGATGATACCTTTTTAAGCCATTAAATGATTGTTAATCAGAGATTACCGTTAATTACTGCTCTAGGATGGACATTGATTATAGATGATCACTTTTTTAGCCATTAATTGATTATTGATCGCACATTATCACTGATCACTAGAAAATTGATCGAAGATGATTATTAATGACTGAATACAATTGATCGAAGATAATCTTTGATCACTGGAGAAAATTTATCAATGATGATCATTGATCACTAAAGAAAATTGATCGAAGATGATCATTGATCACTAAAGAAAATAGACTGAAGATGATGATTGATCACTGAAGAAATTTGATCAAAAATGATGATTGATCAATGAAGAAAATTGATTGAAGATGATGAGTGATCACTGAAGAAAACTTATTGAAGATGATCATTGATCACAGATGATCCCTTTTTTAGCCGTCAAAGTTCTTTATACTTCTACATATTTTCAATTTAAGTAAAGAATTGTTATCGTCTTTTTCTATACAGCTTAAAAATCATAAAGATGCTCACCTTTCTGGATGTCCCGATAATTGCATCCAACCCTTTGGCTGATTTTGTTCTAAGGCTGTATGTTGTTGTTGCTGCTGCTGCTGTTGTTGCAACAAAACAGGCGTGGCAGGTGCGCTCAGCTCCAAGGCATTCTGTAAGTAAGACAAACAAATAGATTCATAAGTACCAGGAATTTTTTTGGACCGATTAAATATTGTTTATTGTTTATCTAGACAGTGGAATTTTGACGCAATAACACAAACACGGGTTCAGTCACAGTCTGCTGCAAAATCTCTTTATTGCCTGTCTGACTGCGATTATATATACTCAAACAAAATGTTTTATTTACAGACTTTATTTTTTATTTTATGTGCCAAACAGCCTCGATTTTTAATGCAATATTTATACGACAATCGAGAGTCAGGCCGGGCAGGGCAGGCAGGCTGGCAATCTGGCTGGTAAATTGCCAAGCGCCTCCATATTGTCTGAGGTTCCGATCAGGAAGTATTTGGTTAAGTACAAAACACATTTAAATATTTAATATTTACATTGTCTGCGTAATATTTAACTGGGTAACGGAAAGTTTTCTTATATAGTATACTATAATATTTAATGTAAACATTTATTGTGGAATACTTACAATGGCCAAGAACTTCAATAATGACATGCGATTGCTGTTGGTGCTCAGCTGTGCTGCTCTCTGTAAGCTTAAATAATCGGCCAAGTTTTCACAGTTTTCGTAATGTATTTGTTGCTGCAAAATAAAAAAAAATAAAGCAAAAATAAATATAAGAAATTGAAAGAAATAAGAAACGGAAAACGAAAAACAAATGCTAATTCTGACGTCAATGGACGGCGTTTTTCGCGTCGTAATTTGTTTACAAAGAACGAAATCAGAAAGAGTGTATCGAAAAACCCTTAAAAATTGAATTCTACGAATCGAAAGCATCAAAAAAAAAAATGAAAATGATTCATTCGAAACAAAGTCAAGCTCAACACATTATTGATTATGCATATATGCACTGTAAGTGTGTACATAAGTGTCTAATAGTAGGCAGGGGTGGGCGCAAAGGGGTTGATATATGGGGGCTTGGATAGATCGCAAGGTGTTAAAAGAATTTTTACGACGGAGTTAGCAATTAAACGCTGTACATATTTGAGGTTAGTTTAGGCTGTATAGGCAGCTTAGGTAATGTCTCAGATCACCCAGAAACCATGAGGTCCATTGTGTTGCCTAATTAAAAAGAAGAGGAGGAATGGAATTAAAGAAGGTGGGGGATGCACTGTGGGAGAGGATCAAAAAGTGGACCGATGTGATGCCACTTGAGTTACTCTTTACTCTCCTGTATCCTCTTTGAACCAACCTGGCGATTTAATAAACGAATTTATTTTATTTATTCTGATTCCTACGAATTCAGTAATATTCCCAAAAGTTTCGTAACCCAGTGTATTCAGTCTAATCCTGCATAATGCCATGCATCCACATAGGAGGTGCTCCTCCTCTTCGACCACCTGACAACTTCTACTGTAGTCGAAAGCCCTAATCGCCTAAGTCTCTCAGGTTGTAGAACTATTTTGAGTATTCCACGAAAGCAGCCAGGTCCGCTATGGGCACAAAGGCTAGACTATCCAGATCCTTAAAGAATGGTTTACCCAGAAACTTGGTTCATCTTCTGAGAAGCGCCGGGCAGTCGCATAGCAGGCGTAAATACTTTAAGCCCACTTAAAATTTTGCTTTAAAACTGATGCTAATTGAGTTCTATCCTGAAGCTGATCTGGCTTTTAATTACTTTGTTCCCTAGAATTTATTTTAAGTTAATATTAAATAAATAAATACAATTAAAATACTAATTGAGTTCTAAGGATCAAAGGCTTTAAAAGGTGATTCATTTCCGTCAAAGTCAAGCTTCGAATTTAATTGATTATGCCTAAAAACTAAAAGTGTGTACATACTAAATTTGCATTATAATTGCCAGGGGTGGATTCAGCGGGATAAATATGGGGAACAGGAGCCAATGTCTTAAATTTTTTGAGAATCTTTTTAGCTAAGTAATTGGAAGTCACACGCTGTGGAAAATTTGGGCTCCACTCAAAATTTCCTTTGGAAACTTATACCTTCTAAATCTTTTTAGTTGAGTTCTAAAAATCATTGGCTTTAAAAGGGGATTCATTAAATAGTACACATTGAAAGTGTGCACACTCTCTTTGTCAGGGGGATTTATGGAAAACTGTTTAGGGGGTTCGGACAAGTCTCTTTACAAAATTAGAGCACTTTGAAACTAACTCAATAAGTTGCATTTCTCAATACATTTTCTTCGATATACACCCCTAAACTGAATCTCAAAAACCCCTTTCTAAAAAGCAAAAGTTTTAAAAAGTGACTCATTAGACTTCAAGTCAAGCTCAAAACAATATTAATTATGCATGCAAGTGTGTACATATGTACAAAATAGGAATTCAAGATTGGGGTTTAGAAGTGCGTGCATGACCCAAAGCGTCAAAGTTTCTTATAAAGGGGCGGTTTCAATTTAAGTGTTTAGGGGGCTCGTCCAAGCCACATTGCAAAATTAGAGCACTGTTAAACTAAGTCAGAAACTTATACTACTCCCGAAATGTTATTCTGTATACACTAGGGGTATATACTGAGTATCGAAAAACCACTTTTATAGATCTTTAAAAGCAAAAGTTTCAAAAAGTGACTTATTAGACATCAAGTCAAGCTCAAACCCCTATTAATTATGCATACAAGTATGTACATATGTACAAAATAGGAATTCAAGATTGAGGTTTCTTATAAAGGGCGGATACAAGGAAAGTGTTTAAGGGGATCGTCTAAGCCTCATTTCAAATTAGAACACTTTTAAACAAAGTCAGAAACTTATACTACTCCCGAAATGTTATTCTGTATACATCCCTAGGTGTCTCTTAAAAAGCCCCTTTCTAAAATGCAAAAGTTTCAAAAAGTGACTCATTAGAGTTCAAGTCAGACTCAAACCCCTATTTATAATGCATACAAGTGTGTACATATGCACAAAATAGGAACTTAAAATTGAGGTTCAGAAGTCCGTCTAATTTGCTTACAAATTTCGCGCACGTTTTATAAATTCACTCTAGTGTTAAAACTACTCCGAAAACTCACTCCTGCACCCCTTCCCAAACTTAATTTTCTTTACTACCGCCCCTGCTCATTATATAAATGCAACAAATGCAAAAATTCTATTTATTTACGCTTACTTATAATAAAAAAAATAAAATTGTATTTTTTTATGGATACGCTGTGTGTGGTTTGAGATCTCCAACCGTGCCTCTAATTAGGCATTTAGTATGCAAAACGTTGGGCGGTTTGTTGTTTGGATTTTTTGAGTTTTGTTTTTTTTTCGGAACCGTGCAACTGTTGCCAATGAAAATTCAAATTGAGCTATAACTTTTTTTTTTTTTGGCTGCTATAATAAATTACTTATATGCTGTTTACTCACAAAAAGGCAGCTGTTAATGTTCAGCGCGAAATGTTTTAATTAATTAACTAATTAAGGCACTACCTTGGAACTTGTTTATACACAGCAGCTTTATATAGAGCGCCAACCAGATATCCAGCTATCTAGCTATCCATCTACATATATTTATTTTATTATTATCTATACACTTTAGTTTCTTATCGGGGGGCAGCTTTAGATAAGGCTGCGTCTTTTTCGTGTCAATAGAAACTGGCGCAATTGTGAGTTGTGTGCTTTGGACTGGGCTTGGCTGGGTTAATAACATCATCTCGGAAATCTCTCTTAACGTAAGTGTGTACAAATTTGCATATAAACAAAATCCATCACTTGTTTACATCCAAAGACCCACCACTGAGCACAGTAAACACTCGGTAGCTGCTACCATGTTGCGAAGCATTCTTAATTAAAGGTCGCTTATCAGCTCCTAAGCACATATAAACATGTGCTTAATATATACTATATATATTTTTTTTATGACAGCGTTGGATAAATGTTTGATTTCACAATGAAAACAATAAATGAAGGCAGTTAGCTGTGTTTTTTTTTGCAATAATAAAAATCATAATCCCGGGTATAAAAGCCGATTAATTTAAGGGATTTCAAAGCGGAAAAATGCTTTGCGCGTCTCTTTAATTCTAGGTTACATTTTGAAGCTGCAAGGAATATAAAATCTATAAAATTATTTTGTATTTTATTTCTCATGAATTTGGCCATATTTTAGTGGTTAGGTATAGAGAGATATGTACAAAGGCTTTTAAGACCTGCTCAATCGTTCCCCAAAAAATCTGAATTCTAGTACAAGCGAAAATGGAAAATGGATCTTTAATTAAAAATCTAAGAGGAGCTTGTGGGGCATGTCCGAAAATACGATATCTAGTCAAAGATAAGAAATCCTGAGCTTACTTCCATACCTCATCATTCTCAAAAGATGCCATTTTCCACAAGAGTGGAAAAGGTCCAAAAATACGATATCTAGTCGAAGGAAAAAAATCCTGAGCTTACTTCCATACCTCATCATTCTCAAAAGTAGCTTTCTTAAATTCAGTACTAGCTATGTCCGAAAATACGATATCTAGTCTAAGATAAGAAATCCTGAGCTTACTTCCATACCTCATCATTCTCAAAAGCTGCTATTTGGATCATGTGGAAGATGTCCGAAAATACGATATCTAGTCTAAGGAAACAAATCCTGATCATATTTCCATAACTCATCATTCTAAAAGTAGCTTTCTTAAATGCAGAGCCAGCTAAATAGAACAATCTACGAAAAGAGAATGAGAGATGGTAGAAAGTTGTTATCTTAAGATGGAACTAGTTCCTCGATTTTATGTGCTGGTATTTAGAGAGCGGTCTCAATCATTTTCAAGAGCAGCTTTCTTAAAAGCAGTACCAGCTAAATAGAACAATCTACAATGATAAAAAGAGATGCGGTCCAAATTGTCATCTTGCGATGGAACTAGTTCCTCGGGCTTATAAGCTGATATTTAGAGAGCGGTCTCTGATATTCCAAACACCTACTTACCAAATATCCCAACATTTTATTTTGTAAATACGCTTCAGTTTAGCAATTGTTGCTTTTAAATTAACTCGCCCATTAAAAAAATTCTTTAACAAAGTTAATAATTTAAAAAAAAAAAATTCTTTTACAAAATTAATCATTTTTTAAGAAAAATTCTTGAACAAAGTTAGAAATTTTTAAGAAAAATTCTTTAACAAAGTTCATAATTTTTAAAAATAATTCTCTAACAACGATAATAATTTTTTAACAAATTTTATAATTTTAAGATAAGTTCTTGAACAAAGTTAATAATTTGTTGAAAAAATTCTTTAACAAAGTTAATAATTTGTTGAGAAAATTCTTTAACAAATTAAATAATTAAAAAAAAAAATTCTTCAACAAAGCTAATCATTTTTTAAGAAAAATTCTTTAACAAAGTTCATAATTTTTTAAGAAAAATTCTTTAACAAAGTTCATAATTTTTTAAGAAAAATACTTTAACAAAGTTCATAATTATTTAAGAAAAATTCTTTAACAAAGTTCATAATTTTTAAGAATAATTCTTTAACAAAGTTTATAAAGTTCAATAAAGTTCATACATTTTTTTCCAGTGTAATAATTACAATTGCCATTAACGCTAAAAGCTGTAAATTTTGTTTTTAAGTATAGTTGGACTTTATTTTTGTTCTACAATAAAAATTTTGTAAACAAAATTTCATGGACTTTTAGCAAGATGCACGTGTTTTGAGATTTACGACAATTGCAATTAAAGTCTAAAGGTTGATCGTTTATTTCAAAAAATAAATAAATATTACATTTATAAACAAAAAGCAATAAGTAGCCGGATGTCTAAAAGCATCCCATATAGTCAATAAAAATATAAAGTTCAATATGGCAGCGCAACAAAGACAAGTGACTTGTTTTGCGCGTGGCGCCTTCTATTGTTGTGACAATGTTACCAGTCTTATTTAGAGCGCAGCAACTAAAACCAATCTTTCCAACTAGACTAGACTAGATTAAAATAAATTTAAAAACAAGCTTTAAAAAAAATTTAATAAATAATTGGCCATAAATTGTGCAAAAATTATCCCGAAACGTTGTCCAATGGACTTTGTCTGGCTAGTGACGAAATACATATTAAAATTTAGAAATACTATTAAAAACAGATTTTACTTTTCTAACCTTGAGCTTTGTCACAGTAAATATGTGGCGACAAATTGACGTAGTATTTATTGGAAACACATATATTAGTGATAAGCAAAATTTTAGACCTTAACAGGTGTGACTCAACTAATATTACAATAGTCGCAGTGATAAGTAAAACGTAGTCCTGAGCAATTATGAGTTGATATTTTTGCAAATTAATTAATTTAAACTACTTATAAGATGCTTTGGAATTTTACGCGCTCACACCCAAAAGCCGCGCCCCTACTTTACTATACTGAAAGTAGTTTCTGAAAAGAAATCTTAGAAACGTGTTATTAGCTATTAAATCTGAGAACTATGTCATTACTTGTGATCTCACCTTAAGCTGTGGTTATAAAAACTTTCTTTATAACAGTTATTAATCAGCTGCTTAATTAAAGATAATTAAGTTTGGCTACGCTACAAGCTGCTTAATAAAAAAAGGCACTACGATATTAATTAACTTTGTAACTGATTGGTACTAAAACTAGTTTAATAAAGTTTAACATCTTAATTGAATTGTTTTTTTCTGGCTTAAACATAAATTATCTCTAATAAGATGTAATTTACTGTGTATTATTAAGTTCTATAAATAAAAACCAAAAAGATGAAGTTCAGATAAAGCAAAAAATGGGCGTTCTACGTGATAGCTTTAGAACTTAAAATTCTTTAAAAAATAGCTTAAAGCATAAATTTTACAATTAGAACAAATTTTTTTCAAACTATTGAGCTAATATCTCTCACGGCGATGTTTTTTTTTTTGGTTTTTAGAACCCTTTTTTTCTAAAAACTAGAACTAGTTCTAAATATAACGTTATATTATATAGTATAGGGAATGTCCTCTCTTCGTAATTCCAAAAAATATAACGAACAATAGCTTAAAAAATTTTTAGAGAAATTTAATTTATTTTAATAGGTTAAAAAAATTTTGTTAATAAACTAATTTTGATTATAAATAAAAAAACAAAAATTGAATTTAAACTATGAAAATTTTTTAGAATTCTTAATTAATTTTTTTTGGATTTTTAGAAATTTCAGAAGTTTTCTTTTCTTTCTTTCTTAGTTAAAAAAAAAATATCTCAAATTCCAAATTTTCATGAAGCAAGTTCTAACAGATTCCCAAAATCAACTTAAAAACTCCAAAACTGCGCTTTTAAAAAGTTTCTCAACGCCTACATTTTATCTCAGCGCACCCTGTATAGCAATCTCTAAGTTTTAACCCATCTTAAATATCATCATATTGAGATTTACATTTTAATTTCTTACTAATGAGCTGTCAAATGTTGACATTCGGTCGGCATGGCACAAACAAAATCACCATGTAATTGAAATGCCATATCAAATTCTACAACTAACCAACTTTCGAGGTAAATATGTACTAAAAGCACTTTACTAAAAACTATATACTTAAGTAGTTTTTTTTTAGTACAAGTTGTTTGTCGTCAGAGCTGACCTTATAAAACGCATGTAATGTGAAATGTCTATAGAGTCAAACAAATATCGCTGTTTAGAGAGTTGCGTTTGGCTTGACTTGGAGCTGTCCCAGTACTATGGACGTCATAAGGCGTGCTCCATTGATAGTTTGTCAGCCCCTTAGACATATAACAAGTGTGCTAAAATTGTATCTAAGTTTTATGCAAATTTTTAGCGACTCATACTAAAAAAAGGCAAGACTCATACGTTTTTGATCGTTTTTTTCTATATCGTCAGAGCTATAAAATTCTAATTGTCAATTAGCGTAGAGCCCTTTTATTTAATATTAAGAATGCGTAGTACTATAGTAATAAATATTATTTAATAATGTGCTATTATTTAATAATAAACTCATGTCATATCCAGCTCGTGTTTTCCATTTGACAGCTTTAAGCAAAATTACATATAATTTCAAAACCGAGCTCAGTGAAAATTGTGACAGTTTGAAAACAAAATTAGCTCACAAAAACCGCAAAAGCGCAAGATAAGCTAAAAACAATAATAACAAAATATTTCCAGACTAATTAAATCTGACATATTTCGTATTTAATAAAAAACAATCTAATTTCAAAATAATTACATCAAAAATAGCAAGCTTGAGTGCGTTTTTAGCACAAAAAAACAGCTAGTCACTCAAGCTGAGCAATAGATGGCGCCATGATAACAAAGAGTCATTAGCACAAAGCACATATATTTATAATGGGCGGTGTTTTTAGATCTACTATATTACACAGCAGGTGATAAAACTAATCGCATACTTTCTCAAAACTTAAAGATGCAGTCAGGCATTCAAATTTAAAAGTCTTTTCCAATCCTACTCGTGCTAAATCGCTTGTGAAAAAATCGCTAGCAAAACGCCAGCATTAATTCAACCTAATTTTTTTAACCAGACTACCTTTTTTTAGACCCTAATATATAATAATATTATAATTAACAATAAATAGTGCTATAAATTGACGAAAATTTGAAAAATCTAACGTTTACAGCAAATAGCAGAAATATCCAAAAGCCACTGCAGTAAATAGCGCCATCTATGGAATGACTCTAAAAGCTATATCTAAGTATTCCGCAGGATATAGCTGAGATGAAATGAGTTAGGAGAAGGGGTATTAAAATTGTGAGAAAAAACTTAAGCATGAACTGAACAAAGCGTTTAAAAACGCCTGCAAAACGCGCATATATCAGAACTTGCTTAAACAGAAATGATGCTCGAAAGATTTTGCAAAGAGACAAATTTCTGGCCAAAGAATTTGGTAACACCACGCCTTGCTTATAGCTGCAAAAAAAACTTCACAGAAGGGCCTCCAAGTTGTAGCATGTTTTTTCTACGTGGCGCCACCTGCGTCTGAGTATCTACTTTATGCGCGTTTTGCAGGCGTTTTTAAACGCTTTGTTTTATTTTTAGCCCGTTTTTTGAAGCCCAACGACTCGCAACTGTTTAACTAAGCTCACATGTTATCTTCTCTAGTGTTTATTTATGACTACTTAGCATTTTGTATTGCCTCCGGTTGAACGTGTTAACAAAACATTTGTTGATCCAATCAAAATACACACATATAAAGCTATATATAAGACAAAGCCAAAAGCAGCAGGCTTAATTTATGCGCGTGACGTCAAAGTCCAAGCCTTGCGGCATTAATTAAATGATATTAACTTGGCAAATTTGTCAAATTGAAAGTTTTGAACTCAATTCGAAACATGCAACATGCTGCAAGTAGAGTAGACTAACCCAAATTGGCAGCAACTCCTACTAGTTACAATTGACCCTGAAACTGCGCGAAAATTGCTTTTTCACGCCCAACCCAACAGAAACAAGTTTAGTCGTCTTGTTAGCTGTCTGTTCCCGGATTGTGACTCAGTTGAGTTTTCTAGAACACAACCCTGACATTAAAATAAACAAGAGGCGGTCACAATTTGCACAGGTTGGCAGCACTGCAAGCCCCAAAACGTGTAAGAGACAAACTGTCTGCAAAAGACGATCACTTTATTTGCATTGACGTCAAGAGGTGTATCAAAATTTTGTTGTTTTTGGATTTTTTGTGATGTCAGTTGCTGCAAAAAAATACAAAAACCTGTTACGGAGTTTATTGTACCTAAAATACAGCAAAGTTAAGGCGCAAAACTTAAAAGCATTGTATAGAGTAGTTTCATATACGACGCATTGTATATAAGAAAATGTGTCAAAAAACAGAATACATATCCTGAGCTGTGTAATATGATCAAAACATAATTTGAATGGACAAGCTGTCAACAATTTAAACATAATTCAAGATCTTTAGAAATCAACAGTTACTATTTTGTTTTCTTTTAGGTTTTTGTGTCAATCTTTTGTAAGGAGAACTGTTTTGAAAGTCATTTCAAGACCAAACTTTAACTTTTAAATGTAAAATGAACAAATTTTAAGTTCTTCTATTATTTTGTTTAACTTGAAAAGTTTCTCTTAACTGGGGATTTACATATAATGATCTCTTGTTGCGCACGACATGAATCAATGGCATTTAATGGGATTTACTTATGATTAATCTTTATAATATTTTGGAAATATGCAAGCACATAAAATGCTGATAAGAAAACTTTCTTATCTCTGTTAATTTAATAAATTTTATGCGCAGTAGCCGCATAATTGGCTATGAATATCATGACAAATCAACAATTAGGGATATGCTAGAAATCTCTGGTAGAGATAAGACACATTCATAAAAAATTACGCTCAAGTATGTTATTGTAGGGATTGCGGTTGGATCTTGATAAAATTCGACCATACTGGTACAATCCAAAAGAATTTTTAAATAATTTTTTTGGACCGCGGTTGGGGCCTCGTTAAGGTGCGATAATAATATTTTTAGTACCCTCTAGAAAAACTTTATGCTTCAGCAAGCCACAAGAAACTAAAAACCACAAAAAGTTTATATTTTATTTTTAAAAATGTGATAAAATTTAATGAATTATTAATTTATTTTTTTAAGAAGGTATTAAAAATATATACATATCTAGTTTGGTTCACGATAAAGCGCGATAATATTATTTTTAGTACAATCTAAACAAAATGTACTCTTCAGCTTCAGAAACTATAAGCCTCTAAAAAGTTTAAAACTTACTTTTAAAAATGTGATAAAATTTAATGAATTTTTAATTTATTTTGTGTAGAAAGGTATTCAAATATATACAGCGGTTGGGTCTCGATAAAGTACGACAATATTATTTTTAGTTCAATCTAATAAAAACTTTATGCTTCAGCAAATCACAAGAAACTTAAAACAGCTAAAAAGTTTATATTTTTTTTTAATTTAATTTATTTTTAAGATATCAATTCGCCAGCTTTTCTTAAATCGAATTTCAAACCCATGCCGATATGTCATTAAAACGGATATTATTTTTAATTTAATATTTTAAGGCTGTTCAAAGTTTGGTCCTACCCCCAGTTATATGTAAAAAACTCTGTATTTTTTTGTAGTTTAATTTTTAATTTAATTTATTTTTAAAAATGTAATATAAATTCGCTAGCTTTTCTTTAATCAAATTTTAAACCCAAGCCGATACGTCATTATTACAGATTTCTATTTTTAATTTAACATTTTAATTTTTTAATTTTATTTATTTTTAAAAATGTGATACATGTGATAAGCTACTACTTTAATCGAATTTCAAATTTAAACCAAATACATCATTAATACAGCCTTTTATTTAATATTTAAAGGCTTTAAAGATTTTGGTCACACTCCCAATTATGTGCAAAAAACTCTGCATTTTTTTGTTGAATTATATTACTAAACATATTAATTAATTTATGTTATTTTTTATTGCAATATTTTTTAAATGCATATTTTATATTTAAGCCGTTTAAAAATGAATTTATGCGCAGAATATTATGCATAAAGCTAGAAATTAATATATTTAAAATTTAATATATTTATTTTTTTAAATTAAGTTGACTTTAATCTTTTTATAGTTGTTGAATCGTTAATATACTAATTAAAGAGCTGGTTTTTAATGTTAAAAACATTTTTTGGCTGCTTTTAGTTACAACAAATTGTTATCACTGAACGTTGAAATTTTATATTTTATTTTTATAAAAATTTCTATAATTAGTCGTGTATTTTTAGTATTATTTTATTATTTTTAATCTCAAGTTCAAGTTCAATGCCGTCAAAAATGCAGCTAAAATATATTCGATTACTATTCTATAATTAATCGCAGCTCTAGTGACGTCAAGCAAAAACTAAAAATAAAATGTTTGTTTTAAGTACAGAAAATAAAACCGCAAAAATTTTGGAACAAGTTAGAAGAGCTGCTCTCAATTATGGGAAGTTAATCACACACCATGTGAAATGAATGATAAAATAAATATTTTGAATATAAAATGGGGAATATCTACACATACCCGTTTTTATTAATTTTTTTTCTCAAAAAAAAAAGTGAGTTTACTTTAACGTTTAATCATTTCTTTTGAACCATGGCAATGTTTGCTCAAATGAGTCACTTTTAATTTTAAGACTGCTTTTCCGATTTAGCCTTAAACTAAAATGATTCATTGAAAGATGTTACTCCAATAATTTGTTCCGATTAGGCAGGCAGTTGTGCAAAACTAACAAACAGCTTTTAATAAATGATAGCTTGGATTGTATTACTGCCCTCTGGCGAACTCTTAGCGCCAATAATGCGCCAAAAATGAACCATTAAAAGAGTACTATAAATGATTTAGTGCACATGAACTTTACTCTAAATACAAAGACAGACAACCTTCAAAAGTCTTACAAACATATATATAAACGATTTTCAAGTTCTACTGAGCTAAATAAAGTCAAACAAACTTAAGTATCAAAAGCCTTGATCAAAGCTGAAACCCAAACAAAATATAAAAAACTACAAAAAAATACCAAAAAAAAAAAACTACGTCTAGTTGTTGATAATAATGAAAGCCGAGCGCGTGGGCCGCTGCACTTGACACTTGAAATATTCAAGAGATGACTGAAATTCAAATAAATATAATAAAAAATAAAAAGCCTAGCAACTACACTGGCAGAAAAAAAGTAAGGAAATTGGTTAAGTTGTTCTTATACGAGAACGCTACGCCTGGAAATGTCAACTTGGGGCTAGCAATAAAAAATAAAAATATGATATATCATAAAGTTGTGATAAGACGACACTCTGTGAAATCAAAACAAAGGCAAAAGCAGACATATCCATAAAAAGTAGATCTGGCTCTGGAAACTTTAGGGCTAAAAATAATTTACACCCAATTTTGGTATGCTTGGAAACAAATTTATTGCCTATGAAGTACATTGTATAAATGCATACACTGTCGCTTAAAAGTTTTTAGACAGCTAAGAACAATTTTTGAATCAAAAGTTTAAAGCTTTAAACATGTGTAAAAGCAGTTTTGACTGTTAGGATACTTCAAAAAAGATTTAATATTATCAGGATCAGCCGTAATTTGAACTTTTGTCCAAGAGAGTAGCTAGAGTAGTGTATGCGAAATTAAGTAACCAGGAGGAATGCATTGTATAAATGCAAACACTGTCATTTAAAAGTTTACAGACAGCTTAACGGAGCACACCGAATTTTTGAGACAAAAAGTTTAAAGTTTAAAGCATGAGTTAAAGAACTTTTGACGTTCAGGGTATTTCAAAAAAGTTTCTTTTGTCAGGATCAGGTATAATTTGAACTTTTGTCTAAGATTACCTTTAAAGCTAGAGTCGCATATGCCAAATTAAGTAATCAGGAAAACACAATTTTTTTTAAATTAGTTTAATTTTATTTTTTTTGTATCTGTGAAACGAAGCTATTCTATGCAATATTTTTTTTACTATTCATTATTTTATTTTTATTTTTTTTTGCAATTTTTATAAAAAAAGTAATATTTTATTTTTTATGAGATTTTACTTGTTAAAAACATTAGCTTTGGCACAGATATTTTTACATGTTCTAAAAGTCTCAATTTTTTTTATATTTATTTATTTTTTTTTATTTGAATTTATATATTTTTTTTTTTTTTAATTTTTTAATTTTATGAAAAAAAATAATGATATTTTATTTTTTATGATATTTTATCTGCAACAAACATTAGCTTTGGAACAGTTAACTTAACATGTTCTAAAAGTTAACATTTTTTTGTATATTTACTTATTTTTTATTTGAATTTCTATTTTATTTTTTAATTTTTATTTTAAATTAATAATGATTTATTTTATATTTTATCTCTAAAAAACATTAGCTTTGGCACAGATATCTTTACATGTTCTAAAAGTTTATACATACTTTTTTTATATTAATTTTTTTTTAATTTAAATTTTCATTTTTTTTTTTTAATTTTAATTTTATGGTATTTTATCTGTAAAAAATATTAGCTTTGGTAGAGATATCTTTACATGTTTTAAAAGTTTCAATTTTTTTTTATGTTGATTAATTTTTTTTATTTGAATTTTCATTTATTTTTTTTTTAATTTTATTATATTTTATCTGTAAAAACCATTAACTTTGAAACAGATATCTTTAATGTTCTAATACATAGTCAAAATTTTTAAATTTTTAAAACTGCAGCACAGAGCTTAGAAAAATTTTTTAACCAAAAATGAAGATTGAATCATCAGTAAAATTCGTGTATTTTTTTTTTATGGAAGAAACTGTGTTTTTTTAAAGTAAACATTTCAACTGTTTAACGATCAATCTTTAGAATAGACATCTGGACAAGTTCGTCAAGTTTCAAATGTTTATGTTTAATTTTTAAAGTGTTAAAGACTTTTGATTGGCATAAACATTGTTTCTTGTTATTTCCTTTTTATTTGTATAAAAAAAAAAATGGTATTTCTTTTCAGATTATAACTCTCGGTGCAAAAATGCAAATCGAACCATCTTTAGATTGTCTATTTATTTTTTTAGTAATTGAAGAAATTCTGTACTTTCTTTAAAGCAAATGAACCATCTAAAGAATATACAACTTGATATGTTCCTAAAGTTTATGTTAATCTTGGCAAATTTGAAGTGTTAAAGACTTTTGATTGGCGTTAGGTTTATAAACATTGTATACAGGTATTTCTTTTAATTTCGATTAAAAAAAATTTTGTTTGCTTTCAGAATATAACTCTCGGCATATATAATTTTTAAATAATTACGCTTGATTTTTCTTAAGTATTGAAATTCAAACGTACGCAAACTTTTACCCTTCAGTGTATTTGCTCAAAATTTATGCCACCCTTTCACTCTCAGGCTGCATACAACTAGTAACCAGAAGTGAACTTTTCACAAGTCAATAAACTTTTAGAACCCTATGCCGAACAAAAGGTTTGCCTTTGTATCGATGGATGGATGCTCTTGCCTGATTTATGACTGTCAATTGTTTTTAATAAAATGAATTGATTTGTTTTCACATACACAAGGCATGTGACTGTCCCTATACAAATACAGTGAGTTATGTTTTGTTTATACATAAGTATATGCATATAGAGGGCGCCCAGCTTAAGTGGCGCCTTCTCTTGTCATACATCCGGCCCTGCTTAAGTTTGTCGCTTGTCTTAATTAGCGCTTTGGCGCTGCCAGCGTTGACGCGGACGCCGACGTCGCTGCTGTCGTCGTCTTTGGCTTACTTAAAATTTTTGCAAATTGACGATTACGTAGTCGGTCGCTACCATTTAGGGAATTTTGAGATCAGTTGAGCTTTAGTTGTTTTTACTATTTACTTGGGGCATACCTATCAGCCACTTGTTTCAACACATGCGCGAAAATTCCCAGCCCGTAATTAAGAAATTTTATAAATATTCTAATAATACTAAAGCGTCACAGCTGTTCCAGCTTAGAGTGTGGCATACCACAAAAGTGTTTTCTGGGCTGGGGTCGTTTGGGGTCTTTTGTTCGTTCGTTGTCATGTCCGTTCACTTTCTCTGCTTTCTACAATACGGATGTACGCCGGCGGCTACCCCATTGACGTCATTGAAAGTTGTTTCCCAAAAAAAAAAAAAATGTTTTGTGCAGCTTTCTTTGCAGACGCAAAGTTGGTCAAAAGACTTACCTCATTGTTGTTGTTGTTGCACTGTTGTTGTTGCTGCTGCTCTGCCTGCATTTGTTTAACTGTTACAGTTGTTGTTGTTGTTCCAGTGCTTCCAGCCGTATCCAATGCAATTAGCTTCCACAATTGTTTAATTCCAATATTATCAATGCATGAAAAACGCAATTTCTCATTGGACCAGGCCATTGTGCTGTTGTTATTGTTGCTGTTGCGATTTATTGTTGTTTTTGTTGCTTGTTTTTCCGCCGGAGTTGTTGTTGCTGTTGGCCGCTGCAGCAATGTTGAAGTCATAGTCATTTAGCTTTAGAGTTTATTTAACGCTCAAATTTGAAAACTTTTCTAACTTTTTTGCTATAGTTTTTCACTTTGTATCTCTGTTTCTCTCTATCTCCCACTCCGTTAAGTAGCAGCAAACATGAATATTGAAATATTTACGTTAAGTATTTATTTCCTATTATGTATTTTTTTTTCTACACTTTTTTCTTGATTTGATTATTTTCTTCACTTTGCGCTTGTATTTGCATTGGTATTGGTTATTTATCTGACTTTTGCTGCACTACACTTCACACATATATTTTTTTTATTTACTTCATATATGATTTAATGCTCTTGTTTCTTTATTTTTATTTCTTTTTGCCGATAGCTTCTTATGTGCTGCTCAATTCGAATCGAGCTCGTTGCGGCGACTAACTGGTTTGGCTTTATGGACGGCAAGTTTTGTGCCAATCGACCGACGACCACGAAGCCGACGCCGTTGACGAGGGAGACAACGAAGCGCAAAGACGACGATCGCGACCACGAAGTTGGTGTCCAACGATCGTTGCACAGTGGTGCGGATGCGAAGTTTTTGTCTGCAAAATTAAAATAGTTAAAGGGTAGTTAAAGTAGCGTTTGCAAGCAAATCCTTTGGGCTTAGGTGAGAAAAGAAATTTAATTATAAGAGTAAAATTTTTGGGCAGAGGCGTTTGTAGGAAATGGAGTAATTAAGAAGTCATAAGTTTGCTGATTTTGGAATTAATCAGGCATGTTCTAGATTTCGATTCCGACAAGATTTGACTCGTTTTAAAAAGTTTTGCTCGCAGCTGTCAAAATGAAAATTTGCTTTGTTTACTTAAATAAACGCATTAATGCCACTAAAATGGATTTTGTATTATTTTTTAATCCTTTAAAAAAATTAAGATGTGCTCACTTGAACGAATCAAGATTAATTTTTATTATATATTTTTATTATAAAAAATGTCTATTAAAATTGTGTGTACATGCAAAACCAAAACGAGTGGAATTAAAGTAAGACGTTCTGGATTTAGACAAAACTGAATTTCGAAAAGTTATGTGCTGTCGTGTTACACATGTAAATTCGAAAATCATTTTATTAATAATTGGTTTAAAATATGTGTATAAAATAAGTTTTTGAAAATATTTGTCTCTCAGAAAGATGTTGGCAGAAAGAAAAAATAAATTAATAAGGAGGAGGATGTTCGAATACTTTTGGTAACTCTACAAGTTATCTCATCGATACCTGACAGCTGTTCTATACAAATAAAATAGGTATCGATAGCACTCGAAATGAAAACGAATCAAATTCGATTCGAACTCAGTCGAAATCTAGAACACCATTTGTTGGAATTCACTCGTTATGACTTTTCAAAACGAGTCGAAATCTAGAACAGGCATGATTAATTTAAATAAAAAATTATAATAGACTGTATAATAGAACAAATTTTACGAGTAAACAAGTTTAATCAATATGAATGTGACTTTAATACAAGTTTTTGGGCAATTTAAATTAAAATACAGAAGTTTCTGGATAGGCTACTGCTTGTTATTTCTACTAGGCAACGACGGGTTTGCTTATAAAGCTTCCACTAGTGAATTCTATTGTTGTTAATGCATCAAAAGCTTCCATACTTAAATTTGTGAGGGATAACTATTATATCTATTTTATTTTACATTAAAGCTATTTATTTTGATTTAAATTATGCTATTTTTTATTTTATGCCATTTATCCAAGCAGAAACGACCAACCGCTTCGAAAATAAAAACAAATTATTAAATTATAATACTTCTTGGTAGTTAAAAAGCTGAGTCTCAATTAGCTTGACGAAATGCATTTAAATTTATCCATATAGAGCATATGCCAGCTGAGATAGATAGTTTTTGTTAAGGAACGTTCCAAACCGGGATACAAGCTTAGAAATAGGGCTGAAAGTTCCAATTGTATAGAGTTTTGCATATGCTCGACTGAAATACATTAAAATTATGTCATTATTAAAAAAATTCACTGAAATACATTTAAATTATGGCATTATTAAAACAAAAATATTTGAAATTTAACAAAGATTTTGAAAAATTATTTATTTTGGCTGACAGTTGGGGGCTGTTTGCGGGACGCACAGTGGCACGGAAGCTGAAAAACCCCTGCAAAATCATATCTTCTAAATAAATTGAGATATTTTTATGAATTAAGATGCAATTAAAAGAAAGAAAGACTTTAAAATAAATATTCATATATGGTGATCTGAGATCTGCGCAATATGTTGTTGAAGTTGGATTTTGTTTTTCACCCTTGAAAAATATCTACATATTTTTTTTAAACTCAAGGTTTGATTGATGAGTTAGTTTAAAAGTTTGCATAAGTGGCCGTTACCATGAGAGTAGGGAGCATTAATTTGGAACACTTGGTGGTCTAGTTGTACATTTGCAATCGGTTGAATCCAACAGATTTTCAAAGAATTTGACTTAATTATGCGATGATTATGAGAGGTAGTTAATGCGTAATTCTTTTATACAAACAAAAATACTCGATATGACAGTATCCAGTTTTGCCTGATAAAGACTTATGAAACCACTTAATGCTGGCTTATACTAGAAAGTAACAAATAAGAAGTAAATTGCCAAAAAATCAGATACAAAGTTTACTTACAATCGGTCAATTTAGCAGCAGACGCAAGTATCATTCATTTAGTACACTTAATAATAAAACAAATGCCTTTATCTGAAAGAATTTTTGATTTCCTAGTAAACAAATTCCAAAATCCTACCATCATAGCTTTTAAGTAAACTAACCTATCTTAATACATTTTTAAACCACACCTCTTAATCAATAGCGGTTGTGACTAAAACAGTAAAAAAGATGACTTCAAAATAACACCTTTATATATTACATACAATATATAATTAGCATACCATTAACTAAAAGCGTAAAATATGACAACAGGTTTATAACAATGCATAAAATAGAATTTCTATACACAAATTTGTCAAAAACAATTATACCATTTATTTAAAGCTTACTACTTAAAATGTTCAGGAATATACTATACCAGTTTTTAACAGTAACTTTCCTTTAATAAATTTGAAATTAGAACTTTATTTATAGAATTTCGATTTTTGCACTACTTTCGCACCACTGTGCATAGCTTGCTTACGCAGCACTCCCTCGCTCTCACTCTTGCTTTGCTCACTTTGAAGCTCTCTTTTTAGTTACTCTCCGCTAAAACATTCCAAACCGCTCTCTGCATTAATTAAGCAGTGTAAATAGCTCTGAGCAGCTCATTGCTTTTGTCTAATTACTTTGCCAGGATAATGAGCAACCGCAGACGATGCCTGTGACGTCAAACGTTGTATGCAAACATTTTCCAGCTAAGGCCAGGCATTGAACCCAATCGAAAGGTTTTGTTTAATTTTGGGGTTTTTTTTTTGTGTTTTTCGCCAACTTTATTTTAACAAATTTTTTTGAACTCAACCATGTGCTAATATTTTATCTCGTGGTTCCTATCTGCATTGCAAATCTTCCTACTGCGCAGCCTTTTTTTCGTTTATGCAAAAATTGAAGCGAAAACTGCGCCAAATCTTCAATGTGCCTGGGTTTTTTGGGGCCAGTTTCCCGCCAGTTCATGGTCATGCCAAACAGTGCAAATGCTGCATATATTGTGATCATACTGACATACAAACCTCGAACCGGCGGCATCAGACTGCATTCGATCGAATCCAAACTACGTCAGCGGACAGACGTCGCCACTGGAACGTTCGGTCAATGTTTTGCCTTGCATTGCAAAATCGAATGCAAATCGACTAGTCTTGGATTGTTTTAGTTGTAGGCGCCAAAAACCAATGAACTTAATGCAAGTGTGTAAAAATGCGCGTGTGCAACGTGGCGTATGAGTAACGAATTGCACCAACACGTGACTAAAAAACGTTGCAATCCATTTCAAGCTAAAACAAATTAAGATCTTAGCATGCACTTCAATTCTGCCAGCTGTCAACTGCTCATCAATTACAACGCCTAAGTAGAAGATGCCTTCACTTAGTCAACTGCATCATTTTTTTGATTGACTTGCATGCCCAACAGTCGCAATAACAAAACCAACCACAACAACAACAACAATAACAATAATAATAGCTGCCTTATGAGAAATGACCAATCATCCAATCATGGACACTTGGATTGCCAAGAAAGTCATATTATTTATTCTAAATAAATTTTTGTGACAAATGGCAGGAAGGCACATGCATTTGTTGTCATTAATATGATTAAGCTTTTATATAATATATCTAAAAATAAAGTAGACGGCATAAGAGTGCCTTGAGTAGAGACAATAGCTTAAAGAAAGCTAAGCGAGCTCCGATAAATATTCTTCTTTATGTTCTTAAACAACAAAATGGCTAACTTATAAGCTTCTACTTATTAAAAGCTTAATTTTTTTTCGTTTTTGCAATCTAATTAATATTCAATCATCTCTTTAATGTGATCAGAAAGCTTGAAAGCTTAAGTCGCCATTTAAAATATTATACAAAAAAATAATATATTTTTTCTATAAGAATGCTCTACGTCAACATTTTATGCTAACTGCAGCTACTAATGAAAGTAATTCCTTAAAGAACTTGTTTTTAGAGGTATATAGAAGGCGTCTCCAATGGCTGCCTTAGCGTTTAGTAATAAAAACGACTTATTATTCAATTTTTTAAAATAAATCTCTGTGTTATAGTAGGCTAGAGACCAACGATTCAGAAGCGTCATCTGGGGCTATGATTTTAAAAGATATAGAGGGCAGCTACTGCGAGATCTTTTTTTGTCGAGTCCTCTCGCGATGTTTGAAGCTTATTTTATTTAATTATGATTTAAGGAGTGTAATGCCATAATGATCTGTAGTAGCCTTCTTAACGAAATCTTACCTAATTTTTTAAGGATTTCCCTTAAATTTTAAGGATTATGACAAGAATCGCGGAAAAGTAATATTTATCTTTATTTAATCCTTCTCACGGGGATTGCCACCTTGTCGTGGTGAGGGGCTTATTAGGGGCGATGAATCCAAGAGCGATGCAGGCGGTAGCATATATATTGGTAGGGCCACCCATTCGGTAAGGTCGAGGAAGAGTCCTGAAGTAGGAGTAAGAGGAAAGAACAAACCCTCATGCCTTTTTTGCATCCAAATTGCCATATCAGGGGCGGCTTCTAACTAAGGAATCTTTAAACCCATCCCTCATTGATTCTCACAAAAGATGTTAGAATAACATGAAACAAAACCATAATAGAAACATGTCTCCAAGGGCTTCCCAACAATTATTGGTCAATCCCCCTGTTACGGCAGTCAGCACAGAGGATTTGTGCTAATTTCACGTTATAACGATAAATATCATAATACCTGTTAATAGGAAAAACTGATTTTTTGTTACATATATAATCTTTTTTTTACATTTTCTCCAATGTATTTTATCATAATTGGCTTATAACTCACAACCACTTTAAACATTTGTTGCTTAAAGCATTAAATTTCATGTTATTTCTTTAAATTTTTTTCCTACTTTATTCTTTTTGTTTTTGGAAAATTTCTGAAAGATTAGGTGTTTTTATGTAATTCTTTTAGTTTGCTCAACAAATTTTGTAATATTTGGTGGCAATCACAAATTAGTTTATTTATTTAACAATAGCAACTGTTAAGGGTGTTTAATACATTTTATATTTAATATATGGATAAGCTTGTAGCATAGATTACTTAAGTGACTAATGCCGGAAAGTTTGGTACCCTTCTTTAACGGAAGAATTTGACTGTTTAATATTTTCATCGAATCTAAGGAACCTTACAATAATTTTGGGATTGGGAAATCCCGCCTAAGAACGCTCTCGAAAGACATATACGCAGTCTACTAAAAAAAATTATATACATTCTTGTAGAATATTAAAAAGTTCTTTGCTGGAAGAGAGATATACTCCTCTTTTTTCAATTTGATTTTGGCTGTTATATGCGTTTGTCGAATGCACGGAATCTTTACAAGACTTTCGGGCCGGAGGAATCCACGAGTAACCACCCTGCATATGCAGGGTCTTGCAGTCTACTCAAAAAAATCCTATGCTGGGAGAGAGCTGACCCTGGTGTTGTGCTTATCCCTTTTCAAATCGAATTTGACTGATTAATAACTTCATTGAATCTACAAAAGCTTTAGACAGCTCAGAGACCGGGAAAAAAACACGCCTTACCCACGCCACTATCCTCTCGATAGACCTATACATACACTTACACTTATACATACTTGTAGACTAATAAACAAAATGCCGGAAAAGTGCTGGTCCAGGTGGTGACTAAATCGTAATGGTTTCTTTGAAAAATCTTCAAAATCTTTAGAAACCTCCAGGATCGGAGGTATCTCGTCTTACCATTGCCCACCCGATCGATAGTCTTGTAGACTACTAAAAAAAATTCAATGCTGGCACAGGTGGTGACTAACACCAAGGAGCTGAATTTGGCTTCTTCTTCGAATCTACGATATGTTTAGAAAACTCTGGGTCTGGGCGATGCTGCCGAAACCCCTCCACCTAGGTCGATAGTTTGAACTCTGAAGAAGCTGTAGATAGAGACACGTAGGAATAAAGTGTAATAAAAGTACAGATTCTTTTCCTCTCTCTCAAAAGAACTAATGTTCAACGCCTCCTTCGGGTACACACAGTAAAATTTGCCCTCTTTTTTACAAATTCCTGAGCAGAGTTGGTTTTGGTACTCCCAAAGACCATCTGTCTAAATTATTGCATAGAAATTCTATAGCCTCCTCTATCTTAAAGCCACAACACTTAGCTCGAGAGAATTTGTAATAGATAGTTAGTAAAATGGACCAAGGGCATTAGACAGGTCAAGGAACCGTTGGCTAGATGCAGTGGAAGCAGAACTGAGAGTGATGAACATCCGAAACTACGAAGCAACAGAAACAATCGTGAGCTATGGAGAAAGATTGTGTCGGACCCACAACAGAGCGCGATAATAATACGCCCTAAATTCTTTAATAGAATGCCTTAAAAGTTGCAAAAGGTAACGTCGTTTCGTCTCATTCAGCAAATTAAAAATTGTATATTATACCAAAAAAGTTACGTTAAAATTTTTAACCGCTCTTCTACCCTTGGCGACCAACTGCAGTAGATGCGAAGACACCCCCGCCATATCTAAAAAATGGCGTACGTAAAGTCGGGGGCGGACGACTTTGGGATGCCCTGTACCTGCTCATTTCACGTTATAATTTTTTGAATTTTGAAGCTCTATGCTGCACTTAGAAGTCCAGAATCGGTAGTAGTACTTTTGACAAGAACTCACAAAATCGACCATAAAAATGCAGGAGCACTTTGGCACATGCTTCCCAGTCTTGGAGGACCCAGGGTCGGAGCGCGAGTACTCCCGGCGAAAGTGGTAGTTTCCGTGCTATTGAATCCAGCGCGAAAATGGATACGAAATAAAGCTACGGAGAAAATCAGCTGAGTGAATTAAGGGTCATCTCTGAATTCAGAACAGTTTCAAATGAATAATAATGATTTTGGCGGGCTTAGTGCCGATTGATCTCTAGCTAGAGCTATGCGGGATTTATACGCGTGGTAAGCTTGAAGAAACGGCGTTAAGGTAGCAGCTACTATCCGGAGATTCGAAAGAGCTGTGTATATGGCCAAAAATCTTATACCAAATTGTCGGAATTTTCTCCTCAGGCATATAGAAAGTACTACTTCAAATTTTAGAACGAAGCCCATTATGCCCAATTTGCTTTAAGTGCGTCGAAGATCTAGAGCACGTGAGGTGCCCATGCTGAAGCCCAAGGTACACGACGGGAACAGACAATACTTTCCCTTTTCAAGGACCTCTTTATCTAATTTAATTTTTTTCTGAAACCTTTAAGCTTGTTTATTTTTGGTGTGCTTTTAACTAACTTCATTCAATTATATCTTCTACTAGACTTGCATACTATATTTTTATAAGACCAGTTCTTACTGAACACCAGTTTTAATATCTCAAAATATTATTAGAACTCTTAGAATTTAACGCATTGATTAAAACATTAATTTAATTTCTTTTTTATACACCAATTTAATTTGTTTATCCTAAGACGTTTCTGGACGCTCTTTCATTTTCGAGTGTATTCATGACTGACAAATTGGTCAATAAACTCGCACTAAAAAAAATTGTAAATTGACTAGGTTTCCAGCGGATACAACTACTCATATATACGACTCGTTTGTAGATTAGCACCCATACATAGAAGCTTAATTTAACACTTTAGCCAAACCCATTAACTCTCCGCTACGCGCTCTCTTTTTCTATGGTATCTCTCCATCTTTCGGGGGTTTGCTCAATACGTCGATACCGCAAAAATTTTAGTGAAATATTTTATATGTCAAAACCCCAGTGACCAATTAAAAGCCCAAGCCGCAACCGCATTGACGTCAGAGGCAAATTTCTGTCAAGTGGAGGAAGCCAGCAACATTTCTTTTGTCATGCTCATCATTAAGCTGCGCTTTCCTTCTTGACTGACAGACTCACTAACTGACGTGGGGATGGACGCACCGACTGACTGACTAAGTGCAGGCTGCACGCCTCAGTGACCACCACTACCAACAAGATCAGACAAAGACCAATCTCTTGTGCGCTTCCAAGCTGCTCCGCTCCGCTCCACACCGTATTGTTGTTGTTTTTTGCCGCTTGAGTTTTATTTTTGTACCGACG